>JAFFST010048547.1:21356-36830 GCA_022414735.1 Noturus placidus
CTTGTGTTGTCCTTGACTATTGTTTAAATTGGTTTGATGTTCCGAAACACTTAAGTGTGACAAACATGCAAAGGAACAGGAAATGAGGAAGGGGGCAAACACTTTTTCACACCACTGTAGTTATTAGATAACACTAAATCAACTAGTCTGTGAATATGAGAATAGGCAAACAAGGCAGACACACAAAGACAGACACCATGCTCCCAACCAGCACCAATGTAAATGCATTAACTCATTAGATTAATTAGCTGAGGTGATCTTCTGTACCTGCATGTTCTCTGTGGCGTCTCCAAGCAAGCCGCCAAAGGTGATAGCATTTGTTACGGTACCCAGGTAAATAAACAAAGTAGCAGACAAAGCCTGGATGTTCACGGCATCATAAAAATCGCTCGCAAAGAATGGCAGCTTTCGCTTAACATCCAGAATCAGACCGCCACAAAACCTGAGAAAGGAGAGATAGCGAGCAGGAGAGAGTGCAAAAGAGACAGAAAGGAAAATAATCATCACTGCGCTAGTGAGGCCTGTGTAAACAAGGACATTAGTGTTATAGCACCACATACAAGCATCTGTGTTTGCACTAACTGCAGTCTTAGCATTAGCATATAGGCCACTTACTTGCCAGTGAACTTCAGCTCGTCTCCAACATGGTGACCTCCACCACCTCCTCCTGCACCACCTTCAATGGGAGCATCACCATTAAGCTTGGATCCATCTCCTGCTAGGTTGTTCTTACTACATAGGTAAGAATGAACAAATAGTTATATCCGTATATCAAAATCACTATATCTTTGGTTCACCTTTAACCATTTTAGGCAACATTGTGGTCACGGAGTATGAAGGTACACAAAAGGTGTACCGTTTGTCTGAGGATGGAAGGGTTTTGGGGGGCTCAATCCGGATATCAGGGTCCCACTCTCCTGGGGGTAGCACAATGACCTCATCAAGGAATTCCTCGATGCCAGCCAATAAGTCACCCCGAACTTTGGCCTTGTATACAACGTCATGAAACACCTAGAGCACAGATTAACACGCAAAATCACGAGCACTAAGTTTGAAGAATGTTACATGTTAATATTTATTATTACAAAATATGCTTTAAGTTAATTGATAAATCTATGATGTCAGATGGTCAGATAAACATCATTACAAACATCATCAGTCCACTGTGGATATACTCCCACCAGAGTACATCACTGGAACACGGAGCTGGGTAGAGCAGCCAAAAATTCTACTCAAGTACAGGTTAAACTATTTACAAAAACAATTACTCAAGTAACAGAAAAAGTTATATTGTTAGTAATAATGTTGATAATTACTTGAGTAAGAGTAATAAAGTATCCAATGAGAACTCAAGTAGCAAGTTACTAGTTACTTCACATCCGATTAAAATCCGAATGTAGTGAAGTAAAAGTACATTTATGTGATTAAAAAATGAACTTAAAAAAGTAATAGTATAAGTATGGCCAAACCTACTCTTAAAAGTTTTTTTTCTCCAAAAAAGTTGCTCAAGTAAACGTAATGAAGTAATGCATTTCCTACACACAAAGAGATTTGTTATGTTGTCCATAGCCACAAAACCCTAACACACACCTCATCCGTCATTAAGGTAGCAATGGCTCGACCGATCTCGTGGTATGATCTGCCTTTTCCTTTGGGTCCCAAGAGAACAAACAGAAATCTGGAAAACAATACAAAATAAAAGCATATTCATATTCAAGTGTGAGGTTTATTTCCCATACTGAACATAATTATTATAACATAATTAAATGCATCATATATAGAGCAAATAATTTATAAGTACAAGTTTGATTGTGGGTTTAAGGTCATTGTTTAATCACGGTCCATTGGAAAAAGAAATACTAATCATTAAACCGCAAGTTTTCCATTTGACACTAGACTGAATCTGTGCTTTGATTTCAGAAGTCATCGGAGTTTATCAGCTACCACAAGCCATTATCGTAGCATCTATGAAACTTTCCACTGTGACTAATCGTACAACAGTTCATTCTGACCGGAAATGATAATGTTTCAGATTTGACATAACGCAAGTGAGTGTTTGCATTTCAATGTCTTGCCATTGATAACTGTAGTATGTGTTGCATTTCTATTTTTAATCTTTCAAACAATAGCTTTCATTTGATATATGAGTGTGTGTATACACAGTGGTGCTTACTAGTTTGTGAACACTTTAGAAATTTCTATATTTCTGCATATATATGACCTACAACATCATCAGATTTTTAGGTCAAGAAAGCCTATAAATAGATAAAGAGAACTGAATTAAACAAATTTATTATATTATATATGTAAACCTTTGCTGTAAGTATGTGGTGTGAGCCCCGTGTGCAGTAATAACTGCAGATAAACATTTCCAGTAACTGTTGATCATCTGCACCTCGTCTTGGAGGAGTTTTATTCCGTTCCTCAGTACAGAACAGCTTCAACTCTGGGATGTTGGTGGGTTTCCTCACATGAACTGCTTACTTCAGGTTCTTCCACAACATTTCTATTGGTTTAAGGTCAGGACTTTAACTTGGCCATTCCAAAACATTAACTTTATTCTTCTTTAACCGTTCTTTGGTAGAACCACTCGTGTGTTTAGGGTCGTTGTCTTGCTGCATGACCCACTTTCTCTTGAGATCCAGATCACAGACAGATCTCCTGACGTTTTCCTTTAGAACTCAGTGTTCCATCAGTGATGGAAAGTTGTACAGGTCCAGATGCAGCGAAACAGGCCCAAACCCTGACACTACCACCTGCATATCTCACCAGATCTTATGCTGGTGTTATAATGCAGTGTTTCCCCTTCTCCAAACATAACAATTCTCACTTAAATAAAAAGTTCTATTTTGATCTCATCCATCCACAAAAATTTTTTCCAATAACCTTTTGGCTTGTCAATGTAATCTTTAATAAACTGTAGAAGTGGAGCAATGTTCTTTTAAGAGAGCAGTGACACACTACTGTAGTTCAGTGTTCTCCTGATGGTGGTCTCATGAACATTAACATTAGCCAATGTGAGAGAGGCCTTTAGTTGCTTAGAAGTTCCCCTGGGTTCCTTTGTAACCTTGTAGAATATTACGCGTCTTGCTCTTGGAATGATCTTTGTTTGTTGACATCTCCAATGGTCTTGAATTTCCTCCACATGTACACAATCTGTCTGACTGTGGATGGGTGGAGTACAAACTCTATAGAGATGGATTTGTGACCTTTTATAGCCTGATGAGCTTCAACAACTTTTTTTTTGAGGTCCTCAGAAATCTCCTTTGTTCGTGCCATGATACACTGTCACAAACTTGCTGTGAAGATCAGGCTTTTATAGATCCCTGTTCTTTAAATAAAACAGGGCATCATTCACACCTGATTGTTATCCCAATGATTGAAAACACCTGACTCTAATTTCACCTTTAAATCAACTGCTAATCCTAGAGGTGCACATACTTTTGCACTGACAGATATGTAATATTAGACCATTTTCCTCAATGTATAAAAGTTTTCATCACATTTAACCATAATTCTTGCTAGTATTACACTTTTCTTATCATAGGCTTAGAGTTCAGTCAGATTAAACTAAAAATAGTGATCATACACTACAATTTATATAGAGTAATTTCCCATACCACCCCAGCCCTAATTTAGTTTATAGATTACCGTGTAGGCACAGGGACTTCAGTGAGCCCTGCAAGAATGACGGCCTGCTGGAGCCGCACGAAGGCCACAAAAGGAGCATCAAGGAAGTCCACTTCACCCACCAGAATGTTAGCTGCTTCTGCATCCCGCGGGATCTTCTTCATGAACTTATTATTCAACTACACATACAGTAGAGAGAAAGATGGGCCACAATTTAATCTATAGTAGATTATAGTGTTTAGATTATTTTTGTCTTTAATAATATACTGTACAGTGGTGCTTGAAAGAATTTTCAATATTTCTTCATAAATATGATCTAAAACATCACCACATTTTTCCTAAAAGTAGATAAAGAGAACCCAGTTAAACAAATGAAAAAAATATTATACTTGGTCATTTGTTTATTGAGAGCTCTACAAACTTTAAAACACCACTGTAAGTGAAATAAACCAAAAACATGTTAATGACGAAAATATATATGATATTTTTAAAATATTATATCTGAAAGAAATACTTTGCATCACAACAAAAATCTGATGCAAACAGTATGCGAACAGGACATTTAAAGATATTTCAATTTCAGAGAAATTATTGAAAGTAAGTGCTCGAACTATGTTTTTAAATGGTTGAGCAATTCTGAGGTTTAGCAGAGAAGAGGAATTACACTTGAGGAGATTGGAAGAGTGAAACTGCATCCAAACTCGAGTAAAGGAAATGGAGGAAAGGTACTGTGTGAAATCTTGAGTGAAGAAAGAGGCCCACATTCACTGAAAAGTAATTTAGTGTGTGGTGTTCTGACAACATGAGAGAAAGAGCTATTTGTATTTGAGTGTGTGTGAGACAGAACAGCAAGAGAGATGCTATTTAAGAAGCATGTGTACACATTTGCATGGGTGTGTAAGAGAAAGTGAGATGCTTCTGAGCTTTTAATATACACTAAATGGCCAAATGTTTGTGGAAACCTGACCACAACATCCATATCTGATCCTTCCCCAAAATGTTGCCACAAAGCTAGAAGCAATCGATGCTATAGGATATCTTTGTATGCATGATGCCTGACCGCACTAATGCTCTAGTGGCTGAATGGACAAATCACCACACCACATTCCAAATCTACAGGTTTTGAGGTTGAGATAAAAGTATAAATAGATCTAATATATTCCATACTTCACTCCTATTTCACAAGAGATCCTCTAGTCCCTAACAAAAGACCTTCCTCTATAAATTCAACTTATTAATGAAGGTCAGGGCCAACTCAGAGGTAGCAACCTTTAATACTTCAGGAGTTGTGAAGAAGAAAATGACTGAAAAAAATGTAAAGAGCAAGTTTAAGTTCAGACAGGAATTTAGGAAACGTGCAGGCACAATTGCTCTATTATGGACACACTCATGGTTCTACCTGGTCCTTCTCAGGCTTGTCGGAGAGGTCATTAAGGCTGCTGGAGGACAGGTTGTGGTGTATTGTAGTTTGACTACCTGTATGAATGAGACATAGGTCAGAGGTCAGCCTCAAAACACTGTTGAGATATTACAGAGAATGACAAAGACCAATGCACAAAGGAAACAAAACAAAAGACCAATTTAGAGAAAGTTTTTAAAATAATATAATATTCCATTTAACCACATTTTACCCCTTATCTGGGCATAACCCTAAAATGGAAATGGAGTTCATTTATTTGGAAACTGAGTTATTGCTAGTGCTTTCTTTTTTGTTATGACCTCCTATCCTCTGTTATAGAGTATAAAAGTGCGTAATGACTGACAGCAGGGGGCGGGGAATATCCTGGAAAAGACTACAGTTCTAGTTACAATCCGGACTACAGTTCCCAGCAGTCACTGCACCACACAGCATCATCACATGACCACCTGCACCTGATGCTTATTCACTTAGAAGTCATTTCTGCACTCCTAGTCTTGCAGAAATAACTCCTATTTCTCTTTCATTGTTGTCTTTTCTGTCTTTGTTTTCATGGTCTTTGTTAATGTTTCATTCTTGCCTTAGTGTCTTACTTCCTGTTTTGTTTTGGTATTCATTAAAACTAAAAACCTGCACTTGCATCTGTCTCCACCTCCAAATCATGACAGGCTCTCCTCTCCCACCTTTTTCCATGCTTTTTTTTTTTTTTAATGATTTTACTTACATCTTGTACACACCACTAATTTGATTAGCTCTCACGCTTTAAGCCAGTTAATAATAGGCTGCAGTGCAACACGTCAGTGCAACACGTCATCTCTGAGTGTGGGCTACGGGCGTACCAAGGAGCGGCCGAGGACTTCATGATCCTGACAGACGCAGCAGCTGATTATATCAAGAACCTCGATCTACGTATATGACTCACAACACATTGTTGCTTTGCCTTTTATCATTATAATCATTATTATTGTTACTATACCTCTGAAAAAGTAAATTGTGATGTACTTATTGACCAAAAGATAAATAAATAATAGGCTGCAATGGCAAGATTAGAAGTGCAGCCCAGGCTGTGTACCAATTTGTCTAATTAATGAGGTAATGACTATGGCTCTCATATCATGGTGCAAGAAAACATATGCCAAAGGAATATGAAGTTATATATTCTTGGTGATTCTGTGAACTTCAGCGCAGTTGGAAACCTGGTGAATAATCATACAGTTATAAAATAAATTGGGTTAGAATGAATATGTGCTGTAATATCCAATCAGATCAGAGTATGTGCCAGTGGCTCAGATTATGTCTGATTATGTCTGTGATGTTTTCAGTCTAATGTCACTTATAGATTTTATGCAAACCTGAAGATTTACAAACATACACAATCATGAACATGAAGGCCAACAGTCTAAAACTGATGAGTGCGAAAACACACATTTTTCTGTCAATGTTTATATCCTCACCTCATTATTTTGTTAGACATTTTATTGATTCTGTTTAGTGAAATAATTATATGCCAACAGCAGCAAGAACTGAGTCGTTTGTTATTTGTTACAGATAAAATAATTCAGCTTATTGTAATAGGCTATTTATAATTTATGAAGTGTGAAAAGTGATAAATAAGTGAAACCTATATACTATATAGTATATAACCACACACTGAGCTGTATGTGTGTGTTGATGGGTCCTGCAGTAGTGAGGAATGGTGTAGGATGAGTGAAGCATTCGTTAGGTAGGCGTGGTTGGGGACATCGACATCAGCTCCACGTCACAAAGACATGGTGGGTGGGGAGGGCTCCGCCACCTCCGCCATTCGGGGGAATTCCCCTCTGAGGAACACTAAACCATCTAATGACTTGTTTTTATTGGACGTTCACAATGATGCACGGAACTGAGATCAGTGGCTTAAAAAAATAAGCAGCATGCTTCCGTTGAAGAGAAAGAAATTATTATGCAGACATATGAGGAATTGAAACCTACACTAACCGCACAAAGCAACAGCGTAGTGGTTGCTAGACCTCAGAAACCTGAGGGGATCATTGCTGAGTGTGTAAATATTTAAAGTTCACTTTTATGCAATTTAATTTAATATGTCAATTTTTTAAATTAAAAAAATTAATTTATTTGAAAAATAAATATAAATTTTTGAAAATATATTAGGACAGGAATAATACCACCGCATTTAAATACATACCGCTCACAAAGAACTGCAACACAGTCTGCGGTACAATTAGAGCGCAGCTCAAGAAGTTGGCAAAGATATGAGGTTCCATACACAGAAAATTGATATATTTCATGCACGTAAGTATCAGGGAGAGCCAGGGGATTTTGCCTAACCCTAAAAACTCATTCTCTGCGAAGTACTTCTTACAATTTCTGCTAAGAAGTTGAATTAGTTCCATCACTTATACAACACTTTGCTCACAGCTGATTGGTCCAAGTTGGGTTTGAGTTCTGTTACCCAGAACATCTAGCACACATTATTGTAAAAGCTGAACCACTGTCATGGTACCTAAAACCTAGGGTTGGCACAAACTAAACTGAAACTTACCTGACTAGCCAGCTAAAACGTCTTAAACATGGAATTATCAGTGGCAAGATTGCATCGAGCCACTCAAGAAACTCTCTTAGCACAGTCAAAAGCAATCTTAGGACAAAGAACAAAGGACGAAGGACGAACCCTAGCAACAGGTCGCCAGTGTTAATTCTAAGTCTAAGAAACAAGAAAGTGCAAAATGTTTATATATGTACATGTCAGCGTTTGTACCACAGAGCTAGAACCGTACTGAGGCCAGATATTGAGGTATATATTTAAAAAGCTGTATAACCAAAATTTGTTGTGTGCCATGACACAAAGATGGCCGTCGAAGTTAAACCAAGTAAAAAAAATTAGAGTGGTTTTGCAGGTAATCACGTCTAAAATAAATAAAATAAACAACTTTACAAATTTTGGACTGACGCACTACAAAGAGTTATGATATTCCCTTCACAGGAAATGTTCTTCATGGTACAGTAATACCCGTCTATCTACCATCCCAAAACTGAGAAAGGGATACACCCCTAGAAGATCAATGACGTACACAGTTTAGTGATTTTTTTAATCTACCACACCAGAGTAATCTATTCAGTTTCTAATTAAGTCTCGTAGGAGTGTCAAATTTTATTTAATCTGTTGTTCTAGACTTACAGAGCAGACCCGTGCTGTTGCTTCTCTGCATCTGTATTTGGCCTTCAATTTCAGAGATGCTAAAGCGTGGCACAGAGTGATCAACAGAACTACGTACTGACATGTTACACACACACACACACACACACACACACGCACACACACACACACACAAACACACACACGCACACGGACAGGACAGCAAACCATGACAAAGGGGGTAAAGAGAAGGGAAAAGAAGATGAAGAGAGAACTGTCAGTTTAGGTCACAAAGTACAGAAATGTTTCATGAGAAGAGAAGATTCTATCTCAACAAATTCATGTCTCTTTAGTTTTCTTACAAGAATGTCAGCCACTTTAATTCTCCAGAACACAGTGAAAATGGGAAAAAAATAGGAATGTGCTGGGTCAAGTCTAAACACACATATACGGACATATATGTGTGTGTGTATGTGTGTGTGTGTGTGTGTATATATATCGTATTGTCATCACAACGAAACAGCACCTCTTGTTTGTCAAAATAAAGTCAGGTTAACATAATGAAAATATATTGATTTTGGGAAAAAACATAAAAAATGTCAGTATAATGGCCCACGTATGTCTGACATTCTGGTAAGAGCACTAACTACTCTAGCATTTGGAAGAGAGAATATGAGTGTTACAAAGAAATGTAAAGCCAAAGATTACACTAGTGTTGAAACACAGATTTGGAAAGAATGGCACAAAGAATGAGAGTTAATGTAGTTTAGTGTAGCAGAAAGACAGCTTTACCATTCTCTTGGTTTGAAAACAGCCTACTTGCACTCGATACAGTTCGTCCGATGTCAGCCAATGAGCGCAGGTTGGACTTCTTGGTCTGATGGCGGTGTTTACGCAGTAGCGTGAACGTAACCTTCTCCTTCAACTCGACCTTCAACAGCCCCGTCTCAATCTGAGTGTCTGTGATCATGTCTGAGAATACACGCGAGAGAACGGCAAAGACAGAGAAAGAGAGCGATGTAGTAAGTCCTCATTTTCACTACTTTGACAAAGAAGACAAAGAAGATGACAAAGAACCGAGCAAGGCTATTTCTCCATCTTTCTTTTATAATTAAATTGGACAGTGACGAAATCACCTTCTTGTTCAGATTTACAACGACGAGTTACATTTTCTTTTTTCATCTTGTGGTTTTAGAGGAATCATGTTTCTCTGTGAATTAGATCCATTCACACAGTTCGGTGTTGTTCTGATCTTTAGTAAATAAGTCCAAGATCATTTAAATGAGAGTTTAAATTATTCTTGAAATAATGGTCTCAGGTGCGTTGCATTGTAGAAATTGTAGATAGAAGGTGCAGTGGCGTTTTTACCAACAATCTGCTGCAGTGAGTTGGCCTCCATGTCAAGCATGATGGTGCCCTTCTCTATGCACTTCTTCAGCTCAAACAGTGAGTGCAGATACAGAGTGGCGACATGAGGCTTACTCCACCTCTCTCCACCCTCTTCCACCTTCTCCTCGAACTTGATCCACCTACACATTTATAAATAGATACAAGTGTTTTTCACGGGGGGGGGGGGGGGGTTGTTGCATTAGTTATCAAAATCATTCTTCACTAATGAAGTCAGAAAAGTTTACAGACACCGGTGCAGTTAGCATTTCTCTGAGCTTTTACATTCCTGAATAAGATCAAAGTTGATCTTGTATTCTACACCTGCATGGTGCATTATTTTACACTGTCTATTGAACTACAAAAGATAATTTTTATATCTAGAAAATATAACACATCAGGTAGAGCTATAGGAAGCAAAAACAATCGAAGACAGGGTTCCCATTAACAGCCTGAGCTGGGTTATTTTCCTATAATATTTTCCTCTGTGTGTGTGTGTGTGTGTGTGTGTGTGTGTGTGTGTGTGTCACCTGGCCATCTCCTTCCACTCAAGCTCGTTGCCATCAGTAGTAAGCAGCTCATCAAGCTCAGTGAATAACTGTGGAGGTGGAGGTCCACTTTCCTCCTCACCCAGAATGAAACGGATCCGTTCGGCTGCCGGAGAGACTGCAACATCAATGTCAACATGTTATATCTCACTTTGGTATCCTATTTGTTGACAAATTTACAGTTCATGTAAATCATTTATTAAATATTAAACTAAAAATAAAACCTTATGCTAATAATAATGATCTTTTATTTTGTATTACATTAATTCATTTGCCAAACTCATTTATTTGAAGTAACTTACAAATACAGTAATTAACAAGATATACAAAATATACATTAAAGCTTAGCTGTACCCAAACTGAACCCACGTGAAGGGTTTGTACAATGCAGCCAGTGTTTACATTAAACATTTCTGTATCAATTTCAAATTTCACGGCCATGTAATATCCGTATACTTATCCTATCGATATTATTGGAGTATCTTTTTGATGATAATAATAGCAATGCTTAATGGTCTCTGGCTTTGTTGTATTATAATGAAATGAAGCCCCTTTCTGCATCTATTTATAGTATAAATCATTACTCCGAGTGTTTATACATGAACATTGAAAATCCTGTAATTTCTCATGGAAAAAATCTTGTGCTCCTGGGTGTTTGTAAATTTGTGCATAAGAAGACTAACTAATGTAAACCTTGAATGATTGACATTAAATCATATAATCTTCATGGATTATTGCACTGTTATGCACTCACTTAACACTTTAGGAAAACTTGTACACCTACACATTCACGCAATTATCTAATCAGTCAGTCATGTGACAGAAGAGCAACGCGTAAAATCATGCAGATCGGGCCAGCAGCTTCGGATAATGTTCACATCAACCATCAGATTGTGGAAAAATGTGGCATAATTGTTGGTGCCAGATGGGCTGGTCTGAGTATTTCTAGGGATTCCTGGGATTTTTCACGTCCAACAGTCTCTAGATTTAATCAGAACAGTGAGCGGCACTTCTGCGGATGGAAACAACTTTTTAACGTGAGAGGTCGAAGAATAAGCAGACTAGTTCGAGCTGACAGAAAGGCTACAGTAACTCAGATAACCAATTGTAGTGAGCATCTCAGAAAGCACAACATGTCAAACCTTGAGAAGACCACATAGCAGAAGAAGACCATATCGGGTTCCACTTCTGTCAACCAAGAACAGAAAGCTGAGACTGCAGTGGGCACAGGCTCACAAAAACTGGACCGTTTAAGACTGAGAAACCATAGCCTGGTCAGAGGAATCTCCATGCATGTATGCCAGCACAGCTAATGTTGTTCTCTTGAACTCCCAGCCACAGACGGCATTCAAACTCGTAATCTCAGACACTATTGCAAACACTTTTCTGTTAAGCCGTGTACAAAACATTCATCATAACTGACTGTAAAGCATTTCCATACATTATACGTAAATACATATACTGTCAAATGAGAATTTTAAATTCTCCTATTCAGATTCTGTCACGATTACAGTGTAGAATCATCTAACCAGCAACCCACCTGAGAGGTGTTAACTACTCAACATTAAACTACTTCCTGCTTTCCTAACTCCTCACCACTTACTATACCAGAAAACCAGACCTGATGTCAAAGACATGCTGAAAGACCACAGAAACCACAACGAGCCTTAATGCAGCTTAATGTGGCAGTGGAGGACAAAGAAGGAGAACCTGCTTCAACCAGTGACTCATTGTGGTTTGTTTTGGATATTGTAAGTTAGAGATAGCTTAGCTTAACCTGTGAGTTCTGGCAGTCTGTATATGAATCTGGTTTTATTCTTCAGGACTGCTCTAAAAACTGCTGGTATTGTTCAAAGAAAAATTTGCAGTCGTTTCAATTTGAGTGTAATTTTACATGTTATGCCTACTGATTGACTTATTTATGTATGTATGTTAATTTTGCAGCTTATTCTAAATGTTCTTCCTGTTTCTACTGCTTAAGAATCTGGACTGCAATCTAAGTAGGTGAAACAAGCAATATGAAGTTATTAATATTGTTATTGCATTGTGGAGGAAATGTCTAGCTGCATGCTGGGTATTTTAGCACCATGTGACTCACTGAGAGGCTTGAGGATGCTGGAGGCAGAGTCGTCCACATTTTCAGTGTCCGATTTGTCGCCAACTCCTTCATTTAATCGTTCCTTCTTTTCTTTGTGACTTGAACGTCTTCTGTGTCTCCGTCGGCGATGATAACTCTTGGGCACATGGACACCGATGTACACAGTGCGATGGCCTATATACACACACAAATACTTTAACTGAATTTCGATTAGGACAGCTGGAAAGTATCATGATCTGAACTAACTTAAGAAAGTCTCATGTTTCACATAAAAGCAGGCGATTTCCACAAGTAAAATCTCTTAGATCTTGGGTGACTACACAATCAAATGTAAAATTATTCAATAATTTAAAAAGGATCAAGAGAATATTTAAGTTAAGTTAACTGGCACAAGACTCTCCACTGTTATTATTGTTTTCTGCCTGATCTGCTGAGCAGGACATAGCTGCTGTTTATGTACAGAATAATGAGTTTGAAATATCAGTCAGAAAAACACTAGTGTTATTTGTATGGTGCATATGTATTCCCCCTTTTCCACATTTCACATTTCCAGCCTGGATTTGAAGTAAACTTCATTTAGATTTTTACCATTTAATGTACACAATATATCTGCAGTTGGAGAATATTTCCTGGGATGCAAAATTCATTAAACAACAAAAGCTGACATTCATCAGTTGTATAAGTATTTATCCACCCCCTGGGTCAATACTTGCACTTTGGCTGCAACTACAGCTGCAAGTCTGTATCTGGGATGCAGTACTCTCTATCAGCGTTGAACATCTGATATCATTTGCCCATTCTTTTTGAGAAAAAACACTCTGTAAAAATAGATGAAACCATTGGTGAACAGCAATTTTCTAGCCTCGCCACAGATTCTCAATTGGATTGATGTTTGAGCTTTGAACAGGCCGTTGTAACACATGCAGTTGCTTGGTTTTGAACCACTCCAATGCAGCACTGGCAGTTTAGGGTCATTGTCCTATTGGAAGGTGAAACTCTGCCCCAGTCTGAAGTCTCTTGCAGACTGGAACAAGTTTTCTTCTCGGACTCCCCTATATTTGACATCTCTGGAGTGTCCCAGTCCCTGCTGATCCCCACAACATGATGCTACCACCACCATGCTTCACTGTGGGGATGGTGTTCTTAGGTTGATGAGTAGTGTTGAGTTTCTCCCAAATGTAGCAATTTGTGCCAAGGCCAAAATATTCCAATATTATGGGATATTTTTGCAGATTAATATACTACAAATATATTCCATTTCAGGTTGTAACACTGCATATATTTATGGTGTACTTGATTCCTACATTTATGTACACACACTTATTTGCATGTATTTATGTAGAACTGTGAGTTCTATTAACCCATCGTAAGACTGATCAATCATAATTTGATCTACATTTTAGTAGAGAAAAAGCGCTGAACAGTTGTTTTCTACAAGCTAACCCACTATGATGAACTAGCAAGAAAATTCAAGGAAATTGTTGGCAATATATCTACCTCAATCACTAAGAAATGTTTTGATGTTCATCTTCTGCGAAAATTGGCAGACAGCTACTGAGTGCATTAACAGCAAAGCTGTGGAAATCCAATCAAACGTATTGGCTGTGATTTGTTTATATATAAAATTTGTTTATATGCCAATATTACTCTGTATGAGTAACATTCGGAATCAGCTATGAATGTGTTATTTTTGCGTTGGTTATAAATACGACAAAACGAGGAACTCAGTGGCTATTTTTCAGCCAATAATAAATGTAAAACTTGCTCTTTGAATTAAAACTTGTCCCTGTTCAAACTTGCTTGTGTACCCATTCCTCTGCTTGGGTTGATTAATGCTTCTTTTTATTTTGTTTGCATTATATCATTCTTGTACTACACGCAGAATACTAAAGGTCTCATACAAGTCAAGAATTTTCCATCTGTAAGTTCATATATAAGCTACCTAATTTTATTAGACTAACTCTGTTTTAACACAGTATGACTAACTGAAATGACCATAATGTTTACGTACATGGCACATTTAGCAAGTACTGTGAAATACAGCTGAAATGTATTACTTTCAGTGTGTGTGTGTGTGTGTGTGTGTGTGTGTGTGTGTGTGTGTCAAATGCTCCGAAAAATAGATGAAAAAACAAGAGGGTTTGAAAGAACTGATGTGTCCACAATGACTAATGTTTAATTGTACTGTGGTTTGTGGGTTTTCTAACCTAACCAAACGAAACCAGCCTCACCAAACACCAGTTTAATCTAATCCTGAAACAATGCAAACACAACAAATTTAATTCTAACATAGGGGATGATTACTTGTAGTCTTTATTGCCCATAATCCTCTCTTGGGCTAATGTACATGTCACTACCAAATAAACAAAGAACACCAACAAAATAGAGTGAAGAAAAACAAAGAAACAACTGTAGATTGTTGGACAAAATATATATGTGTGTGTTTGTGTGTGTGTGTGTGTGTGCGCGTGCATGTGTCATACTCTCAAGCTCCTCCTTGTCACATTGTTTGACATACGAGGCGCCTGTGTCCACCACTGCCTCATCGTCCACCCTGCAGAGAGACAGATGCAGAAAAAAAGAGAGAAGTAGACATGATTATCTGAAACCAGTGATTGTGGGTCCAGATTGAACTCGTTGTTGTTTTTGTTGTTGTTATTTGTAGTTTCTTTTTGGATAATAATATTAGTACTACACCAGAATTAGTTAAACACTGCTTAATTTCATAACCATGGCTTTTTGGTCATGTGTGTAGGCGTGAAAAGGAACGTTAATGCAGACCTCATTTCTTCCTAAACATGTCTTTCAAAACTTATGTACAAATAATCATGTTTATTATGATATGAAAGGTATGTTTCATTCTATATCTCTACTGATTCTTTAAATTTTCAAGGTTGTGTGTCTTCGTTTACGAGCATCTGATTTGTAGATGAAACAGTGAGCCTCACACACACACACACACACACACACACACACACACACACACACACACTATAACGGATCTCCACAGATGATAACACTTTGCCAGTCAAGAAACCAAAACTTTTACATGTACACAATGACATATACTGTAGACACATATTGAGAATAACACAAACACATACAGTCAACTCTAGAATTATTGGGTTATTAAGGCTATATATACAGTGGTGTGAAAAAGTGTTTGCCCCCTTCCTCATTTCCTGTTCCTTTGCATGTTTGTCACACTTAAGTGTTTCGGAACATCAAACCAATTTAAACAATAGTCAAGGACAACACA
>JAFFST010048547.1:47515-58233 GCA_022414735.1 Noturus placidus
GGACAGATTGGTATTTCCTCAACATTGGGGGGGTCACGACCCCCCCAAAGAGTGCGTAGTTACGCCCATGGTTAGTGTAGTATTCTGAATTGGACAAGTCAATCACCTGACCGGAATCCAATCAAGCATGCGTTTTATTGAAGGAAAAACCCATCAGGAACTGACGACAGCTACGGTAAAGGCACGGGACTCCCATAACCAGAACTCCCGTGACTGTTAAGGATTTACAACCAAACATTAAAAAAGACCATTTCATTTCTGATTGTTACTCTGTAGAACTCATCTCGGTCCCTTAAAGGATGAAGCACGTTGCTGTAAAGCCTCTACACGGTCACACGTTCTGGAGGTAAATACCCTCAGATGAAAGCTGCACGTCTGCACGTGGAGCTCATATTCCTTATTTCATTCCAACTCCAAACTTTGCCAGAAATATATATGGACCTGACTTCAGTGTTGCACAGTGTCAACACCATTGTTTTACAAACAAACAAACAAACATAAACAACAACAAAAGTGTTTTAAGCTGCGTTATAAAGCAAACTCTGATATAGTGGTGCTGTTATCGTATTCTTTCCTAATAGTTCCGCTCTGACGTGTTGTAACCAGACGAGTCGGTGAAGCGCGCGTGTAGAAGAACACAGTTCTTCATATGGCACCGACTCACTTAACCAGTTATCTCACGCGCACAGGTGGCGCTAACAGCAGGTTACTGAAGGTTCGAACAATGTTGGTGTTAGGACTCGTCGTTTCTTACTTGTTTTTATGGCTCATTTCGGGGGTCCTCCTTCTTCCCGATGTGTTGAAGTGTGTAATGGTGTCTCGGAGTAACACAAGCCGTCCTGTCAGTGTGGAGACACGCGCTCTCTCTGGTCTGTGTCGAAACCAGCAGAGAACCGAGCCCGAATCCAGCAGAAGAACCCGACACTTCGGAGAAGTTTACTCAGGTCGACCTGCTACTATTCTACCTGTCTGGACCTAAGACTGCGGTGAGATCAATCACCCTGTCAGTCATAACTAAGATCCTCTGCACAAAAGAGGGAGGACCGTCTTTCCGGCCTGTTCACCCTTAACGGCACTTCTGTCTTCACATCTCCTTTCCATATTTAAAGAGCTCTCCCTCCTTCAGCGTGACGCAAGACCTCTTTCTCCCTCCCTCTCTCCCTCTCTCTCTCCCTCTCCCTCCCTCTCTCTGTCTCCCACCCTCTCTCTCTCCCTCTCTATCTCTCCCTCCCTCTCTCTGTCTCCCACCCTCTCTCTCTCCCTCTCTATCTCTCTCTCCCTTTCTATCTCTCCCTCTCTGTCTCTCATTCCCTCTCTCTCTCCCACCCTCTCTCACTCACTCTCTCTCTCTCTCCCCCTCTCTCTCTCTCTCCCTCTCTCTCTCCCTCTCTCTCTCTCCCTCCCCCTCTCTATCTCCCACCCTCTCTCTCTCCCTCTCTATCTCCCACCCTCTCTCTCTCCCTCTCTATCTCTCTCTCTCCCACCCTCTCTCTCTCCCTCTCTATCTCTCTCTCCCTTTCTATCTCTCCCTCTCATTCCCTCTCTCTCTCCCACCCTCTCTCACTCCCTCTCTCCCTCTCTTTCTCACCCTCTCTCTCTCCCTCTCTTTCCCTCTCTCCCTCTCTTTCTCACCCTCCCTCTCTTTCTCTCCCTCTTGCTCTCCCTCTCTCTCCCTCCCTTAGTCAGAGAGACTGTTGGCACTAAACCAATAGCAGCGAAACAAAAGCTTGTCTATTGGAAGTTTTAGAGACCAACATTCAACATATCATACACAGATTTCATATCCTACATAAGGCACGTACAGTTGAATGTAAAGGATTTCTTAAGGACAAAGTGAAGAAACCAAATTAGACTATTTAATATAGTCCTATACCAACCAGACATTCCATGTTAGGAATTGCTGATGTAATAATCAAACAATGACTTTTACACTTTTATGTTCGTCACATCCAGTAGGGAGCAATTTTGAATTTAGCGCTGTATTCCCTCCATACATTTATTCTTCATTCACCTTCAGTATGTGCTTTATCCTGGTTATAGCTGCAACAGAAATGGAGCCCATCCCAAGAACACTGCAAGATAAGGATACACCCTGGATGGGATTCCGGTATGTTGCAGGGCATCATACACACACATGCACACACACCCATTCATTCCTAGACAATTTAGAATACCTATTTACAACAACTTACAGAAGTGCAGTAAAGCCTCTGTCGTGTCCTCACGCTACTGCAAATAGACTATGGTCTAAGAATATCGTAAGCCTAAGCCTGTTACACAGGAGTTAATATGAGTGCTAGTTCAGCAAATAAGACAGCACAGTTTTTAAATAATAAATTATGTATATTTAAGTTCTTGGTGAAGAGGTGTCTTCATTTGAAGAAAGACAGGGGAAGTTCATTCCATCACCTGCGTAGAGAGTACAGAGAACAGGCTTCCTGCAGTCTTGATGGATGGTGGTTTGAGTTGAGTCACAAGAGACCATGGTACCGAGTGGGCTTTCATGTGTGCTTGCAGGTAAGTCCTTTTTTGGCTTTGTAGGTAAGCATCAGAACCTTAAAACTGATTGTAGACAGCTACAGGAAGCCAGTGGAGGGAACACAGTAATGGTATGACATGGCAGAACTTGGGGGTTGAACACAAAGATCAGTTGCAGGTGTTTGATCATAAGTAAGAGAAAACCAGCTAGGAGTGTGATGCAATAGTCCAATCTCTAGACGACAAAAGATTGCACAAGCCCCAGAGTGACCTCGGTGGGAACCTACATGACCAAATCAGGGTTGCAACATGCACGTAACTGGTTGTGCAGAACAACACCAAGATTCTGTGCATTAGCAGAGGCTGTGATCCTGGTGGTTTCCAAGGAGACTGAAAGATCTTGATGTGGCGATACATAGGCATGGATGCTCCTCATTCTCACTAGGATGTAGCTTCAGGTGATGAGCTGCAGTGAGGGGGGATTCAGCATAGCAGTGATCAGCCTTGTGAGGATATAACTTGGGATTAGATTCCTAAACATCCTAAAAATACAGTGTACTAGTGTGCAGAAGCCACCATGCCAAGCACTTATATAACGAGGAGGAAGTCACAAACTAATCCCTAACAGATATAGAGTGCACTATGTAGGGTGTAGAAACCTGTCATGTTATACCCTATGTGGTACACTTATATAAGAAATAGGGAATCACAAACTGATTTCCTGATTCTGGACAAAGAGTGCACTGTACAGGCTTGAGAAGCCAATTACTTCATATGCTATATAGTGCACTATATAGGGCATGTAGGAAGCTGAATATCAAGAAATGACTGACAGTTGTACTGCAGTATACGAATTTATTTCAGTTGGCTTCATCCGAATGAAGAAATTAACTGCATTTTTTCTCAGTTATTTTGTCTTTGTATCACTTAACTGATTAAATAATTTAGGTTTCCATTATTGTGAAATATTTGCACACTAGAAAAAAAAATCTCATTCCCTTAAGGATTAGAATATTTTTTTTTTCTTTTGAGTAAGCCAAACAAAGCCCACACAACTTACTCAAAACTGGGTAGTCAGCCCATTCTTGAAAAACAGCCCAATTTCATACTAGAATCACCCTGAAATGTTTAGAAAAGCTTTCCAAGAAGATCCAAAGAGAAAATGCAGCCAGAGGACCGAATCTTTCCATTGTTACATGAACATGATTTATGATATTTGAGGAAGATTATTAAGATGTAGATGCATACAATAAATTGTTCACAACAGAGCATGGGTTCCTTTTATTTTATAGCAATACCTTTGCAAACCATATCTAAAAATATCCAGTAAAGGCATATTTTCATCTCATTTATTAGCAATATAAACAGTATTTAAGGAAATTGACACGCATGCTTAGGGATCCTCCTGGTGGTCAGTGTGTGCACAGGTTGAAATGTAAATAAAAAAATGGGAGAAACATGACAGCCACTAAATGTTTCCTAAATAGCAGTCATTCACCCTGTTCCTTTCGTGGAAAACACTCTGTATATAATCTGTATAATAGAAATCTGTTATGAAATGTTTTTATGTTCAGTATAAAAACATTTCAGAGAAACTGAGCTAAGCACCAAATGTCATATTCGAACACAGCTGGTATAGAATTATAAAACATTTATTAAACTTTTAAACAGGAGTACAATATGTTGAAGGCCTGGGATTTATAACTAATTTCATGATTATCTTTTGGATAGAGATTAGATGTGGTAAATGGTGCACTTATATACTGCTTTTATCCAAAGCGCTTTACACTGTCTCATTCACCCATTCACACACACACTCAAACACCAATCATAGCAGAGCTGCCATACAAGGTGCTAGCTTGCCATTGGAAGCAACTTGGGGTTCAGTGTCTTGCCCAAGGACACTTCGGCATGTGGAGTCATGTAGAGTCCTTTGGAGGCATGTGGGCGGGGAATCGAACCCCCAACCCTACGATAAGTGGACAACCCGCTCTGCCACATGAGCCACAGCCATCTAGGATATGTATAGTTGGATTTTTCTTATAGTTTATTTGTTATTTCTTTTCACATTCTTTGGCTGTTAAAAAATGGCATTTCAGGTTAATTGTTCACTGCAGTTTATTCCTAAATTGTTTTATAGGCCATGTTGTTCCCATAATTCCCCCGAAATTGTGTACAGTGTCACACTTTTTACTTAGAACCATATTTAAACAAGATGTCGACTTAAAAACATAAATTGGAAATGGCATGAGCTTTATGTGTTTACACCTGCATTTTCAGTCCATGTTCTAAGTAATATGTTCATGAAAACTGTGCTTGTTATTAAATTACTGAGCACAACATCAGTCATAACAAACCAACTGCACCCTCTGGCAGATTTAATGGAAAACTGTATGCCTGACAGGACTAAACCAGGGTAACACAATTCAGTCAAAGGTCAAAAGAACCAAAAGTCTTAACCTAACACTTTATCCACTTTAATGCTACACGTTTTTGCAGCACTGCAGAGGCACCCATTTTTTGATACCAATCATCAGGTTGTCAATTACTTCTTTATTTAATGTCAACTCTTCCATAGGCAAAAGTGATTATCTAAATAGATCATTTATGTCAATTTGTAGGCACACAAATGTGAGTGCTACAGTTACAAGATTGATTTACTTATTTTGAAAATATAATTTTTGCATGCAAATTTAACTTTATTATGGTACAAGATGATGAATATTTTACACCATTTTGTAGAAATACACAGGGAATTTTTGTCTGAAAACCTAAATAATATGAACTACACTGTAACAAATTGCAGTTGTTTCTAGGGTAAAACTGCACAGCAACATATTGTTTCTCCATTTTACAACTTATTACAGAGTAGTTTGCAATGCATTATGGGTCCAAAACAAAATTATAGTCATTAACAGCATATTTTCACAACAGCTGTAATTAAATTACATGCATAAGATGTGGCGACTGTAGTTCATGAATTGTTCAGTGATATAATGTGATTTTGGTATCACGTGATTGCGGATGATAACCACATTGGAAATCATTGGGGGAACACGGAACAGCACAAACACGTGGGAGGAGATCTGTTCAGTATAGACGGTAAGTTTGTTGAATTTAAATTAAGAAAATAGAAACATAACCTCATATTAAATGCTTATTTTACTGAATGATGGTTGTGTTGAAGGTCACAATGATATTTCAAACAGAAACCATACCAACAGCAGTTAATGAGCTATTTTAAAGTTTTGCATTCTAATAACTTGTATTTTAAACTAAAAAGCATGATATTTATCTACATCATCATTCTGCTTTATCTACATTTATCTACATTCATCATCATGCTTTTTTCCCCAGGTACGGTGCAGAGATACCCCCAACAATCACGCCATTTATCTAAACTTCAGCTGAGAAGAAACTGATGAGAATAGGATTTGCAATATGATCAGAATATTGTACATGCATAAAGAAAAGGTTAACATGCCGCGGGTGTTTTTCTTTGTCTGCGGGTAAGATTTGACACCCCTGTGGGACTGGAATTTCCTCAAAGCCAAGGTGTGTTTTTTTGAAACATACCTATAAAATCTGTCCTTTAAAGTCTATTCTGGGCTCCGTAAGCAAATATTGATTTGCTTACAGGGGACTAATGGATTTTGTGGGTGGGTGCCCTCCTAAAATATGTCTAGCGACGTCACTAGTTGTAATGTGAATATCATTATTTTAATTCTCAGAAGTGTTACACCTCTGTGGGCTGTTTGACTTGACACATATACAGATCACACTATACATAAATCCTTAAACGTCTTTCTTATATAGACATAGAGATAGAGCTTACAATATCCTTTACTATAACCATAGCCTATCATTTTTCTTTTCTAGCCAATTTGTCAAACTGGTAGCCACAGTCGTGTAATGTTAGCAAGCGGGTAATCATTTAATACAAAAGGCACCTGCCACCTTTCAGTATGATTTACATCCAGTGCTGAGAACAGACTAAAGAGGCTAACATTACAGTCCCAGAATTCATTGCTGTAGTGGAAGTTATCCCATTGTTCTCGCAAACATGCCTTTAACACGAAAAAAAATAATTTTTAATAAGGCTTTACTGGTGAATTTTTGTTCATTGTCCATTTTTCATAATGATGGAATAAAAACAACTGTACCTTTAAGAGTGCAGCACGTGTATACAGAACAATTGATAAACTCACAGTCAAAGGCTTCCTAGTTCAGCTCAAAACTTCATTCTTCAGCACAGTTATGGAGACACTCGCAGACAAAAAGCATCAGTGCAACAACGACAAAATTCAATTCTCTTCATTTTGATTTATATAATTTTATTTTTAAAAAAATTATAGGCATGAAATGGCAGAATATGTCTATTAAATATTCCATATTCCATCCCACATGCCCACTCTCTCTCACACACGCTAGGGATGTCACGAGAACCGATACTTTGGTACCAACATTGTTAAAACGTGATTGTACTTGTTTTTCAGCAATAGTGTAGGTACTGATGATTATGAAGCTACAGAAGTAGCAATTCTTTCGGACCTGCAGGGGGCAGAAAATACATGTAAGTGTTTTAGTCAGTCCACAAGAGGTGAAGAAGAACACCTACAAGCACAAGGGAAAAACTACAGAAGTTTAGCTCCGCCCCAAAGTGGTAAGAGTTAAATATGGAAATACTTCGCATTCGAGGCGGATGACAACAAACATATAATTGATGCTCTGAAGCCGGTGTGTAACCGATGCTATCGTTCATTTCAAACAAAGCGAGGAAACACCTGGAATCTGGCAAAGCACCTGAAAGACGGTACTATATTATGTTTGTTTGAGGCAGCTGCATTGTGGCGTGAAATTAGCTAACGTTACGCTCCATGTAATGTTAGCGATAGCCAGTTATTTGTTAATGACGCTAACGCATTGTGACATTATAAACTACCTCCGAATGGGCCACCATGCATCGCCATTCAGCCCGTGTCCTGTCAGATAAATGTAGCCTAATGTCACTAATAATTATTCAAATGTTCATGCTTTTAATAAAACTTTCTGTCCTGCCACCAAATCAGTGAATTTAAACTAATGCTTGCATTCAGAGCATAAGGTGTGTGTGTGTGTATGTATGTATATATGTTTAGGTGTGTGCGTGTTTAGGAGTGCACCTTCACCGTGGTATCGACTTTTGTATCGAGTATCATGTACTTTTGGTGGTATTGGTACCGACTACTAGATTTTTGGTAGCGTGACATCCCTAACACACACACACACACACACACACACACACAAAACAATATACACATAAGTATAAACATTTGAATGGAACCTACAGCCTTGTTCCATGCCCCAGAATCTCAGTGATTTTGACCATGGCAAGATTGTTCATGATAGACAGGCTGGTTTGAGTATTTCTATAACTGCTTATCTCCGGGGATTTTGATGCACAACAGTCTCTAGAGTTCACTCAGAATGGTGCAATAAAGAGAAGCATCCAGTGAGCAGCAGTTCTGCGGATGGAAATGCGTTGTTGATGAGAGAGGTCAACAGAGAATGGCCAGACTGGGTGACAGAAAGGCTTCAGTAACTCAGATACCCACTCTGTACAACAGTGGTGAGCAGAAAAGCATCTCAAAATTCACAACACGTCAAACCTTGAGGCAGATGAGCTACAACAGCAGAAGACCACGTCAGGTTCCACTTCTGTCAGCCAAGAACAGAAAACTGAGGCTGCAGTGGGCACAGGTTCACAAACACTGGACCATTCTCATGACCTTGAGATCCTTAGACTGTCATCCATGAGTATACAGTGTATGCATGTGTGTGTGTGCGCGTGTGTGTACCTCAGGGTTCTGTGCTGTAGCCAGCACTCGTGCTTGTAATGGAGTTTCTCCAGATACTCCAACGGAATCCCTTGCTCCTCCTCTCTGCCTCTCACATGCAACCTCTCTAAACACCTCTAAGTAACATACACACACACACACGTTACCAGAATTACTCACTCAACAAACAAACAAACAAACAAACAAACAAATAAATAAATATAATAAAAATAAAATAAAATAAAAAAAGATTCTTTATTTTCTAACTAGTGCGGTCACAGGTCTTGTCTTTTTTGGATGTTGCAGTCATATTATCCTAAAGCCTTATTAAACAAGCAAATTCTGAGCAATTTATTTGATATAAAAGCATATAAAACTGTAAAAAATATTTCACAAATATATTTTGTATGGTCCATTTTGTTGCTTCTTGCAAATTTTAAGGAAAATTGTGCTTAAAAACATTTCTCAACTTTTTCCATCTTTAAGACATAAATCATGAGTCAAGGTGTGTACCTCTGGTTTGGCCCGCAGGTAAATGATGCCATCCAGCTCAATGTGCTGGCCGAAATATTTATGCAGCCAACCGTGCCAGTCCTGATAAATGGCCCACTCAGTCTCATTTAAACACTCACTCTCATACAAATTTGCTGCAAAGATGTACCTGTAGGACAGAAAGAGACTCGGACTTAAACACACTGATATCCAGTAGGATCCAGTACAGATCAATGAGATTACTGAGGATGGTACCACTTAAAAAATTCCCAGAAGATAGTCAAAAACCTTGTGTGTATTCCAAACATCTGAAATACTTAATCTATCAATCGGTCAAATCCCATCCTGAATACTACTGAAAAATATGTGAAAAATAAGCAGGAGAGTGATTCCAAAGCAAAAAAACAAACAAAACTAGAATACACTAGGGAAAATAAAGCAAAATGAATCAGAAGTAATATTTTTCAAAAATTCATTTGGATTTTGCTGGTGGGTTTTATTTTCTTTGAAACTTTTGCCATAAAAATCAACTCCATAAAACACTCACCACAGTCTGTGTGAACTGTGCATTTGTATGAGAGAGATTATATATATATATATTATATATATGGCATCGCCAAGATTTGAATGAATGAACAACTTCTTCATAATAAAGTTCAATGTCGTGACTAAAAGTGTATATTCATATCAGTTATACATCATTGATTTATATTAGTAATGTATCACTGAACAATATTTATCAACACACACACACACACAAACATAGACACACCGGTCACTGTAGACAGATCTCTCGAAGAACTGCACTGGGTTCTCCGCGTGGTGCAGGTTACCACTGGCGGAGTTGATTTGGGCACGCACACGGCTCATGCACGCATAACTTTGGAATGTGTAAGCCCAGCGTTCCGGTTTCTCATACATCATCTGCAATACGTTCCCCCCACTCTTTTGGGATGTGGTCAGCTCCTGACACACACACACACACACACACACACACGATATCATGTAGGAGCACTATTCTGAACATACAGCATTTTAAACTTTGTTATTCACTCTTATTATTTAGGCAAAATGCATTTGTAAAGAACCAATGCTCTGGTAAAGTATTTTCCTAAAACCCCCATCACATACTTTTCCTCCTGTTATCAGAGATGATGCCATGTATCTCTCATTTCAACAGGAACAAACTTGACCATCTTTAATTAAAAATGTTTTCTATATTAAATCATAAATTGCTCCCCCAAATGACTTTAAATTCTTGGCAAAAATGGATCTGCACCAATTTTCTATTTATTTTAAATGCAGTCATGCCGTTTGTCATGGAAATTCTAAATGAAGAAGCTAATTTTTGACTCCAAACATGTTCAGCTGATTTGGCTCCATTTAAGGTAAACTGAACATTTGGGTAAATTTGATTTCTAAACTCTTTCTGTAAGTCATGATACAATGCTACTTCTTAAGTGGACACAGGACTGAGTTTCCGTAAAAATGTCTCTGGGTGTGGTAGAACACTGGTGTACAGTTAGTTTTTGACTCTACCATCTGTTGACCCAAAGGGGATGTGTGGGATGTGTGGGGTGTATGGGGTGTACGGTGTATTATTGCATATCACAGCTGTTGCTGGTAGGACATTTGCAGAACATGAACAGCAGTTGCTCCGAGTGGCCTATTCATTCAAGTCCAATCCACACAGTAATATGCAGACTTACGGCCAACACTGTGTACTCCAAGCCATCAGAACACGCATTAAATTCATCACAACCTGATTCATATACAGTGCCTTGCGAAAGTATTCGGCCCCTTTGAACTGTTCGACCTTTTGCCACGTTTCAGGCCTCAAACATAAAGATATAAAACTGTAATTTTTTGTGAAGAATCAACAATAGGTGGGACACAATCATGAAATTTATCGAAATTTATTGGATATTTCAA
>JAFFST010048548.1:18998-52167 GCA_022414735.1 Noturus placidus
ATATATATATATATAATATAATATAATATCTCTTTGATGTCTTAGGAATATTATACTCAATTGCAAGAATCCATAGAAAGAAGCATGACAAGGCCTAACCCTAACCCTAGCATGATATGGTAAAGTGAGAGCTAATGCAAACAATGGTAACGTGTAACCACGTGGTTTATATTGACTTATGACAGGAAATGAGCAATAAATGAATTAGAGTCCTAGTAATTGTGACAATAGCCTTTAGTCAAATAGACAGGCCAAAGCAGAAATCACTAGAAACATGTTGATTCCAATCTCAGGGAAAGGAGAAAATACAGAAACGATTAATACAAGGAATTGGCAATTCAAAACACAGAATATAAATAAATAATAATAAATAATAAATAATTGTTATACTTTCCCAATTCTGAGATAAATAGTCAAATATTTATAGGTTAAACCCTGCTCAGGGGCATGGACAAAACAGAAAAGGAACAGGAACTAAAATGCGGTGTCTGTGTCAGTCTGCCAGTGTTTCAAACCTATCTGCCCGTGGTAGCTAGATCTAATTTATAGGCAGGCTTGGGGAGTAATGCAATATATGTAATGGTAATAGAATACATGTAACAGAAACTGGTAACTGTTATCCATTACAGTTACATCAAAAAACAATGCAATCACATTACAGGTACATTTTGTAAAAAAACAAAAAAAAAAAACAAATGGGAATACTATCAGGATTACAACTTTTTTCATTTACAACCAAATAAATAATTTATTTGACATAAAACAATATAGACAGCTGCTTGATTATAGTTCTGGTTCTCTCTTGCCAGTCGTAGCTCCTTCTGGTTCATGCGTAAATAAATACTGTGCAAAGTTAATTTCGTAGGGACTAACACAAATTGTTCTCTGAAATGCTTTTGTTATGGTGACCGTATGTCCTCGTTTTCCTGGACATTCAAAAAAGTGTCCGGTGGGATTTCTAAATTTAAGAAAATGTCCGGGATTCGACTTTAGTTTCATTGTGATGTGCTTATGGTCTACTATTGTGACATGTGTGCACATATTTAATAGTGCCCATAGCCATATAAGGTCTTTAATTTAAATTCATGTTATCACATTGCTTCGTATTACATGGTCATTAAAATGGGTAAATGATGACAGAAGGTACACTCATGGCATTTGACATTTTATTCCATGGAATCAAATATCAAATATATATGATATTCAAAAGAATGTAGGAAAAAAAAATAAAAGGTGGGCAGATTGAAACCAGTTTTATTTACATATATTTATGTGATGCTAATAGTGTGTCTTTTTCAGTGTCTGCATTCTTAGTAACACTGTTTTGAACCCAAAAAAAAAGGGGTCGTCTTTTTGGAATATGATCTGTCTTGCTTTTGTGTTGTAATGTTACCCACATCAGGGACTGTGATCATTTATTTATTTATGTATTTATTCATTTATCATATTGCTTTTCTCTTGACTTTAACAATACTTTCATATTGTGATACTTGGATGACTTTTATGAAGCAATTTGTAACTGTAATGGAATACATTTTTTTAAGTAACCCTCCCAACCCTGTTTATAGGCCCTAATTAACCCCAAGCATGCAATTTATCTGATAAGGTTTGAAAAAGTGTTTTGAGAAATAATTGTCACACACATAACTGAATCACGTTTACCATCATGCACGATTACATTATGACACTGTAGCGGCAACCTAGGCATACCAAACAGTCTATCTAGGACACTTGCTTGTTATTCCTAATATATTCCTCAGTCATATAGATTAGTCACTAGTCACTGAAGTGATATTACTCTGGTGCCATACTTTGAAATTGCTATATGGGTTTACATATTTATTTATACTATTTAAACCAGCACATAACTGAATGTCAAAGTGCTGCACAAGATACATAATCTGTGCTGCTGCACCTGTAATAGTTAAAAAGGTGTAGGAATTATAGGCAACTGAGCGTTCTGATTTTTTTTAGCTAATTAATCAAGTTGTGAGAATTCGCAAGTGATTGTAGCTAATTCTTAATAGGTAAAATTTGTTTGGGAATTTATATAATAGACAAATTCACATAAACACACAACAAATTTGCTAGTGAACGAGACTCAGGACAGGAAGTAAGTTCAGGAGGAATGTCTTTAATTACTCGTATGGCATGGCATGAACACTCAACTATGGCATGACATGAACACTCAACTATGGCATGGCATGAACACAACTATGGCATGGCATGAACACTCAACTATGGCATGACATGAACACTCAACTATGGCATGGCATGAACACTCAACTATGATATGGCATAAACACTCAACTATGGCATGGCATAAACACTCAACTATGGCATGACATGAACAAACAACTTGCTTGGTGTTGCTTTGTTGCAACTCTTGTGGGTAGATTCAGTTTAATGCCGTGCGACGTGTGCAGCAACATGGGGAGTTTAAATAGCCAGTACACAATCTCTTAATTACCGACAGCTGGCAACACTCGACACAGTCGTAGCGTCCATGGGAATCTCAAGCTTTTGCGCACTCTCAAGCCACTCATGCATGTTGTTGTCACAGTGCCCTCTGCTAGTAAGATCGTGACATAATCCCCCTCCAAGGGTGGTCCTGGGCCCTGGTGTAATTGGTCTCTTGATGTCTCAGAAAACAGGCAGCAGACAGGCAGAGCACCACCCCAAGCAGGACTGAAGCTCGGGGCAGTGCCCCCAGCGGGACTGGAACACTGGGCGGTGTCCCCAGCAGGACTGAAAGGCTGGGTGGAATCTCCAGTGGGACTGGGAGGCTGGGCGGCATCCCCAGCAAAACTGGAAGGCTGGGCGGCGTCCTCTGCGAAGCAGGAAAGCAGAGTGATGTCCTCCTCAGTGCAGGTAAACAGAGCACTGTACTCTGTGGGGCAGGAAATGGAATACCAATCTCCACGGAGTAGTCAAACAGAAAGGCGTACTCAGTGGTGCAGGAAGGCAGAGGGATGTCCTCTGCGGGGCTGGACAGCAGGACAGCTTCCTCGGCTGGGCAGGGCAGCGGGACAGCTTCCTCTCCTGGGCAGGGCTGCTGGACGGCCTCCTTAGCTGGGCTGGACAGTGGGACAGCTTCCTTGGCAGATGAGACCTCCCCGTAGGTCTCAAGCTGGAGCTCTGAGGCCGCAAAAAGTTGACCTCTGACAGGGGCCCAGAGGTTGCCATGTTGACCTTGGGCTGGAGCTCCCAGCCAAGCATAATAGAGGTGGAATATCCAGTCCTCCATGTCCATTACTTTGATTCCCCTCTCCAGTATATCCAGGCAGTTTGATTGCCCCAGCTGCGAGAACTCCTTTAGAAAAAGTTCTGAGAACTGGGTGACGTCATAGAGGGCACTGGACCCTGAAAGGCCCAGCTGCTCTGCCAATTAAACCGGGATACTAGGAAGCCCAGCCACTGTTTCTTGGTAGGCGTGGGGGCCACTAGGCTTGCAAAGTACACCTGGCTGTGGAACAGGAACAGCAACGGCTGGGATCCCCACCCATACATTTCCAGCGGGAGTTCAGCGGCCATCCTCTGTAGAAACTGCACGGACTTGTACTGCGGCCGGTAGTCCGAGCACCTCCCAACCAGGTGCCCTCCTGTTACTTCCCTGCTTGGATGCGGCATTCTGTTATGGAATGAGACTCAGGACAGGAAGTAGGAGTAGGAGGAATGTCTTTAATTACTCTTTTGGCATGGCATGAACACTCAACTATGGCATGGCATGAACACACAACTATGGCATGACATGAACACGCAACTATGGCATGACATGAACACACAACTTGCTTGGCTTGGCGTTGCTTTGCTGCATCTATTTAGCTTTGTCTCTCTTAGTCCAGTTTCGATTCGTGTGGGTAGATTCAGTTTAATGCCGCATGACATGCGCAGTAACACGGGGATTTTAAATAGCCAGTCCACGTTCTCTTAATTAGTGACAGCTGGCAACACTTGACACAGTCGTAGCATCCATGCGCATCTCAAGCTCCTGCACGTACACTCTCAAGCCGTGAGATTGTTATTTATTGTTTATCGGTATGGTACAGGATGATAAGTTTGGCTAGGCTTATGTCTAAAAATGCTCATAATAATGCAGAAGATACATAAATACAAACAAATTCAGGAAGCACAGGAGGAAAGAGATATGAAATCCCAACATAAAGTAACTGATTAAGTTGTTGTCTCACCATAAGCCACCAGAACTGCTTAAATGCATCGCGGTATGAATTATGCTAGTGTCTTGAACTGTAATGGAGGTATGGAAGTCATTCCCTCAGTTGGTGTACTAATGATGCTGATGGAGAGCAGTGTTAAACACATCAGTCGAAATGATCTCCCATATGTGTTCAACTAGGTTGAAATCTGATGACTGCAAGGTGCATAGCACATCTGTAATGTTTTACAATTCCAGATTTCTATTCGATACAGTAGCAAAATTAACTAGGAATAAAACCACTACAGAAAGAAACACACAATCATTACATAGCAGTGAAGATTTCATGAATTTTTTCACTAAAAAGGTTGAAAATATCAGATGTGAAATTCAGACTATTAAATTTAAACCAGACAGTATTATAACTAGCCCTATAGATAATAATATAGCAATATCAGATCAATGTTTAGAATGTTTTACTCTCCTTAGAGAGACCAAACTAACTTCATTAATCCATCCATCTTCAACCGCTTACTCCTTTTCAGGGTCACGGGGGAACAGGGTGCCAGTCCATCGCAGGGCACAATCACATATACACACACACACACACACATTCATACACTACGGACACTTTAGACACGCCAATCAGCCTACCATGCATGTCTTTGGACTGGGGGAGGAAACCGGAGTACCCGGAGGAAACCCCCGACACACGGGGAGAACATGCAAACTCCGCACACACATGGCCCTGGCGGGACTCGAACCCCGGACCCTGGAGGTGTGAGGCGGACGTGCTAACCACTAAGCCACTGTGCGAACTTCATTAACCTCTTCAGCCAATTCATCAACTTGCATATTAGATCCTATACCTACATTTTTCTTTAAACAGATTTATCCTGGAGTAACTGAACCTCTTTTAGATATAATCAATTCTTCCACTCAGCACTGGCTATGTACCTAAATCACTTAAATTAGCAGTTATTAAACCACTGATTAAAAAACCTGACCTTGACCCCTCCCAACTATCAAAGTATAGACCAATATCAAATCTCCCCTTCATCTCCAAGATATTAGAAAAGGTTGTAGCACAGCAGTTATGCTCGTTCTTGCATAGGAATAACATTCATGAAATGTATCAGTCAGGATTTAGACCTCATCACAGCACAGAGACGGCGTTAGTTGTGTCTCGTTACTTGTGTTACTCGACCTTAGTGCAGCTTTTGATACAGTAGATCATACTATTCTCCTTGATAGATTGGAAAATGTTGTTGGCATTAAGGGAACAGTCCTCTCTTGGCTCAGGTCTTATCTGACCAAGCGTTATCAGTTTGTAGATGTAAATGGAGACTTCTCCACCCATAGCAAGGTTAAATTTGGTGTTCCACAAGGTTCTGTTTTAGGCCCACTACTTTTTACCTTATATATGCTAGAGGACAAAGCCAGAGGACAGACAACAACTTAATAAAGTTGAGGATTGTGTAAGGGAGATTAAACATTGGATGTTAACTAACTTCCTTTTACTCAACTCTAATAAGACAGAAATACTTTTATTAGGATCACGTGTACCTATAAATAAGCTTTCTGATCACCTGGTTAATCTGGATGGACTTTCTCTTTCATCATGTACAGCAGTAAAAGACCTTGAAGTAATTATTGAATCCAGTTTATCATTTGATGCTCATGTAGATAATATTACTAGGAAAGCCTTATTTCATCTTAGAAATATTCCTAAGATAAGAAATATACTGTCATTACATGACACAGAAATATTAGTTCAAGCTCTCGTCACCTCTAGATTAGATTATTGTAATGCCTTACTGTCTGGATGTTCCAGTAGAAACATAAACATACTCCAGCTGGTCCAAAATGCAGCTGCTAGAGTCCTAACTCGAACCAGAAGGTATGACCACATCACCCCGATATTATTCACACTGCATTGGCTCCCAGTAAAATCTTGCATTGATTTTAAAATACTATTATTAACTTATAAAGCACTAAATGGTCTCGCGCTACAGTATTTATGTGATCTTTTGGTCTTCTATGATCCGCCACGCCCACTTAGATGAGAAGATGCAGGCTATTTGGCAGTACCGCGAATAATGAAGGCTACAGCAGGGGGTAGAGCTTCCACTCATAGAGCTCCACAGTTAGTGTTCGGGACTCAATTAGTGTTCCACAATTAGTGTTCGGGACTCAGACACAGTCTCAGTGATTCAGTCTAGGCTAAAAACTTATTTGTTCAATCTAGCCTGCCCTGACTAGACTAGACTTTTTATTATACTAATTCCTAGTCCTAACAATCTTTTCTCTCCCTCTCTCGAGCTAACATGAACTTATGGAGATACTGGAAGATCCTGGTCCATTCTGTTCTCCTGGACCAGCGTGAGCTGTCTCAGGTGTCCTGCCTCTGGAGGAAGCTCTCACCTGCTCCAATTCCAGACTGCTGGGACTATGGCTTCTTCTGAGACAGACAAATTTCATACAAATCAATAATGAACTCTTTCAGAATGTCTGTTTTTACCCAGATGAGGATTGGTTCCCTTCTGAGTCTGGTTCCTCTCAAGGTTTCTTCCTCTAAAACACACAAGGGAGTTTTTCCTTGCCATTGCTGCCACTCAGTGTCTTGCTCAGTTGGGATTAATTTTTCACTTTTACTGTGTGTATACTGTGTTTATATTCCTGTAAAGCTGCTTTGAGACAATGTCTATTGTAAAAAGCGCTATACAAATAAAATTGAATTGATGGTTTTTTGAATTGAATTGAATTGAATAAAAAACGTATGAGCACAATTGAAGCGGATAATTGTCATGTCTGGAGACGTAACAAAGATAGGGACGAATGGAAATGAAGTTTGACAGTTTTATTAATAAGAGACACAGGCAGGCAAATCCAAAAACGTAATCCAAAAATATGCAAATGTCAGGTGATCGGCAAACAGGCATACATGGGGCAAAGCATGAGTCAAGGTCGTGGTCACGGAATACAGGGTCGATATTCAAAACAAGAACCATAAACTATAACTAGGAACTGGGAGCGGAGAAATCAGCGTGGACTAAGTGCACTAATCTAACATGGAACATAACATGGACTGTGACTATGACTATGACTGTAATAAACTATCGTGTGGGATCTAAACTAATCTAACCTATATTATGACTATAATTATATCATTATAGTCTAACCCTATATTATTACTATGACTGTAATAAATTATCGTCTGGAATCTAAACTAATCTACCCATAATATTACACGCCGTGTGCAGGGAGGCGCATGGTATTTATATAAACACAATCAGCGTCTTAATTGCTGACAGCTGACACGATTGTCAACATACGAAAAGCAGGCGCTGGCACACCTTGCTCGTGCACCCGCGCTCACATGCTCTCCAGCGTGCTGCTTACAGGGGAAACCGTGACAATAATGTTTTTATCTAATAAGAAGACATGCACATAAACTACAATGGAAACACATTTATCAAATAAATTCTTCAATGTGCAACAATAAAGTTGCATCATCTTTTTTGATGCACATTGAAGAATTTATTTGATAAATGTGTTTCCATTGTAGTTTATGTGCAAAAGTCCCGTTGCATCAACAAATCATGTGATTGGATAAATCAGAAAAGTAAAAAATGGAACAATGACGCTGCATTTTGGGAAGTGATGCATGGTGTGTCGGCATAACTGTACTAACCAGTGGACCAAACTAATTGCACAGCATCTCATGTGTTGTTTTTGTCATTCTGAAATGCCTCAACCAAAGTCTTTCATCGAAATGATTTAGTATAATGACTTCCCAGAACTGTATCTCTCTGAGATTCTGTTCCCAGATATCATGCATCTGCCTTCGATTGCAAGATAATAAGGTTCGTGACAGCCTTTCGTTCTGTGTGCTCTGAGTCATTTATTATATTGGAAAAAGAAGCACAGTGGCTTCCCCAGTTGGAACAACTGTATTTATACCTAGCACCAGTTTCCCAGGAAGTGGTAATTTTGTTCTCTTTAAGACATGGGATAGAAATGGTGCTTTATTCACAAATGTTTTATGGTACATTAAAATTTTTCTTAAAAGTTAAATTTGCAACTTGGATGAAAACATAGCTATTGAAATTTTAGTTCTGACTTTTAGTTCTGTAAAGTTTGCACACTTTCCCTAGCCTAGTGTACTCTGTTTGCTGAACAAATGACCCTGCCTCTTTTTTGTTTTGAGTTTGCTTCACACTTTAGAGATTGTCTGTGTAACCCGCTTGCCGAGGGCGGGTCGCTTATTGGGGTATTACAGCGTGTGATGACTGTAATGAGTAGTTGAGATACCTAGATGGTCAGAATTGGGCCAGAACAAAACACTATATATTCACTCACTGGAGTCATGAGTTGGACAGTGAAATGATACGCCAGACATACAAATTAAGTTAACTTTGTATATTGTATGAAATAACCAATAGGAACAAATATAACAGTAAGGAAATAAAATAAATGAAATAAATAGAAAATTAGAATACCAAACTTATATCCTAAACAATTATAAGAAGAACACAGTATATGTACACTACACAATTATTAAGTAACACAACATCCTTCAAACAAAGTGATACTCAATTCAGATCACCCTGAACTACTAACTTGACTAAACTCGGGTCGTGGTGAGACAAAGTTCACAGTCCATCGGTTTACTGGTAAATGGTAAATGGCGCACTTATATAGCGCTTTTATCCAAAGCACTTTACACTGTGTCTCATTCACCCATTCACACACACACACACACTCACACACTCACACAACAAGGTGCTAGCTTGCCAGCGAGGGCAACTTAGGGTTCAGTGTCTTGCCCAAGGACACTTTGGCTTGTGGAGTCACGTGGGCCGAGAATCGAACCGCCAACCCTATGATTAGTGGACAACCCGCTCTACCAACTGTGCCACAGCCACCCGAGTCAGTGCAGTCCTCCTTCAAAGGTATGAAGAGATTCTGGATTCCATTTCCCATCAGCCACTACAGCTCACTTGAAGTCACATGTTTTCCGGCACCTGATTCACATTTTGGTTAATGAGCACTGGTGTGTATATTTGCAGTCATTTTTTGCACTGTTTCCTTGTCTTTCATTGTTTAGACTTATGTCTCTGTGTCACGGTGTTTGTTTCTTGTATCTAGGATCTTGTTTCATGCCATAGAGTTTGTGTATTAGTCTTAGTGTCTTTGTTTTGTTGTTTGTTTAAATAAATGTTAAGAAATCTGCGCCTGTTAAGAAATCTGCGCCTGGGTTGGACTCCACCGTATCCGCAGTCAATCAACATCTGAACTCAACATTAAAACCTGACCTACATGAGATAGGTCACATAAAATTACTTAACAGCTAACTATTAACATGGTCTGCATAACTGGAGTTAATATAATTAACTCAGTAACCACATTCATAATACACTTAATTTGACATTCGACATAAAATTTAATTAAACATACATTTCAATGGAGCTACTCCACTTACCAGTGGTAGCAGTCCTAAGTACAGAATACCATTAAATATCCTGTTTTTTTTTCAGTTAATATATACACAACTTATTAACAAAGATAAGCACCTTAGCCGTTAGCTTACAGCTCACAGCTAGCATACAGCAACACGAGGTGCGACGGCTAGCACCATTTATACACGAGGCGCAGAGGCTAGCGCCATTTATACCGAGGTCAATAATATAAAATGGTGGATGTCGCATATAAGTTGACGGATATAAACTCACCAGTGCAATTTAATTAATGCATTTATATCTAAGTTTTACCCCTGGGTTACATCTGCTTTGAGTTATTTTATTTTATTTTATTTTTTTATAAATCTTCCTTTGTATCCAAACCGTGTGCAATCTTCTGACAGTGTGTTATCAAAATGAGGTTTTTTCCCTCATGGTTGATAGCACGCCTATAACAAAGACACTACTGTTTTCACTACTTTGCTAATATTTGTTCCTCTTTTTGCACATCCACCAAACACTATTTATCTAGTCTTGTATGTTGGTTTTGCTTGACACATGTATTACTGGGCAAAATGCAGGGTATTGGTGCCTGAAAACACACATCTGGCCCAAGAATCAGATGGCTTACAAAATTTAAATTTGAATGATTTTGTAATAAAATAAAGCATACGTTATCTACATTCACTGCAACATATAGCGTGAGATCATGTTTATTGAGTGTACATAGACTGGTCTCCAAATCCCTAAATCCCCCAAATTCACATAGTGATGATAATTTAAATAGCAGTACTGAATCCATAAATCCATCTTTATTGATCAACAGCTTTGAATTGCTTAGCTGCAATAAAATTCCTAGCAGAAATATAAAATAATTCCTTTATTTCTTACATCAATACTTGATCTTTGTCTTATCCTCTTTCTTTCCTCACTGAACCAATGATATATTAATTCCATCTCCAAAAGAAAATGGACGGATGAAAGTGTTGATTGATGAGGGCACTAAACACACATTTGACCACATTTGTTCTGAGTAAGTATCTGGTGCATAAGTCACAGAGAATTTGTTATATATTCACTATTTTATTTAGTTCTCTCTTTTCATCTCCATTCCTCCTTACACACACACACTCTCTCTCTCTCTTTCTCTCTGACACACACACACACAGTTGCATGCACTTGACTCCAGGTGCACTGCAGCACAGGCCGAATGTTTCCAGAACTTTCTGAGGATGGCAATTTGTTGCCATGATACATAGATTGGCCAGGCTATTTGTATTCAGAGAAGGTACACAATAGCTGACTGTGTGTGTGTGCGTGTGTCAGAGAGAGGGAGAGAGAGAGAGAGGGGGAGAGAGAGAGAGAGAGAGAGAGAGAGAGAGAGAGACAGACTTGGCTATAAACACAGCTTCTCCCTGGTGTTAAGAGAAAAGCTCAATTGGCTTCCAAAGGTTTTACCTCCTTTAATTTACAGGCAAAATCTTAAGGTGTTTCATATTAGAATTCATAACACTTTTGCTGTAATCCCAGCATTCCTTTATGTCTTCAGATCAGTCTTAGTTTCCAATTTCAATCCATCATATAATTCAGTATACAGGAGCACAAGGTCTGTGAGGAGTATACTCACTTTTGTGAGATACTGTAGTGATAAAGATCTATACCTTGCTAATTATCAGCCCCTGTTATCTAATCTGAAGCAAGATATTGAGCGATGGGGTCCCCTGCCTCTCTCCCTGGGGGGCAGAATCAATACTATAAAGATGAATGTGCTGCCTTTCTGATTTCTTACAAAATCCTTCTTTTCAAAATTTAACAATCAGATATCAGCCTTTATCTGGAACAAAAAGCCACCACGGATCAAAAGACATATATTGCAGAGACTTTGAGCGAAGGGAGGGATGGCACTCCCAAACTTATTGTACTACTACTGGGCAGCTAATATAAGATCACTGTTGTACTGGATGGGGGAGAGTGTGGCAGCCCCTGTATGGACAATTATGGACAGGGCGTCTATTGCGTCCACCTCCCCGGCGGCCTTACTGCGTGCTAAATTACCATTCGCACTTCATCTGTCTAGCTTTACCTCTAATACAGTTATTGTATAATCAATCAAAATTTGGAATCAGTTTAGAAGATCTTTCTCTCTTGGGGACTTGTCACTCATGGGGCCAATTGCAAATAATCATCTGTTTATCCCATCTTGTTGGATAAGACTTTTGTTGCTTGGTCTAGAAAGAGTCTAGACTTGGTCTAGACTTACTGTCTGATCTCTGTGTTGAGGGTGTTTTTGTCTCATTCGAGCAACTCATGCAGAAATATGACTTTCCCAGATCACATTTCTATAAATATTTGCAGCTTAGAAGCTTTGTGGCCTTAAATTTGGACACCTTCCCTTTGTGCCCTTCCAATTCGCTATTAGATTCCATTTTTAAATGTAAACTGGCCAGGAAGCAGACAATAAGGGTTATCTATGACCTAATCAGCATGTATGATTTGTCGTCTGTAGATCTCCTTAAGAATAAATGGGAGACGGATTTAGGCAAATCAATTTCTGATACTGATTGGTGCAAGGTTATCCAGGGGATTTTCTCCTCCTCCATCTGTCTCAGACATGCGGTTGTCCAATTTAAAATTGTTCACCATCTGCATTGGTCCAAAGCTAGACTCTCTAAGATTAATTCCGACATAGATCCCACATGTGATCGATGCAGACAGGCCCCAGCCACTTGGTTGCATATGTTATGGACATGTCCAAGGCTGTACACATTCTGGCAATCTATATTTGAGACCTTTACTAAGATATTGGGAAGAGTAGTACAGCCGTCCTCTTTTATTGCGCTGTTTGGGGTGACCCCAGAGAATTCTTCTTTTAGATGGTGTGAGACCATCATGATGTCCTTCTGCACTCTCCTGGCCAGGAGATTAATATTGTCTATATGGAAGGATCCTGCTGCACCAGTGTATAGTCATTGTCATGTCTCATCTTAAGTTGGAAAAGATTAGGTACACTGTCAGGGGAGCAACTGGGAAATTTTACAGAATCTGGCAACATTTTCTGTTCTTTGTCAGAGACATGGATACTGACAGTATTGTTATGTGATCATAATTTTGTTTCTTTTGCTCTCTTCTTTTCTATGGTGGTCTGGCTTTATAATATGTAATATGTACGTTCTGTGTTTGGCATGGGGTGGGGGGGGGGTTGTTCTGTGTGTTTGGTTGGTGTTGTATGTTTAATTTGAAAAATGTTAATAAAGAAACCTTGATCAAAAACAGGAATGTTGCCTGAAGCTATGTATCTTGTTTGCAGCAGGTCATAAATTGTCATGAAGGGGCCACCCCACTGAATCCATTTAACAGTACTGAGCCATAATTAATGTCCCTCATGTCTTTTATCGCTCAGAAAATTTAGTTTGGTCCAATTGGTTTGTTGGTTCCCCCTAGTGCCTATGTAAATAAGCGCCAGTGTGCAAGGCGGTGCAGGGATGACATCTTTTTGTACCGGAACCTTCAGCAAATGGGCTAGGACCGGCAGAGAGGAGCAGCACATTCATATACTTCATAACTTTCTCTCTGAGTGACTATTGTACATGTAAATATAACTGATATCACAGCACATCCATGGACTTTCACTTATGTGTATGGTGATTTTGACAGACAACATCAGGAAATCAGGATTTTAGCAATGTAGATTAGCAGCTCGAAGTGACTACTGGTTTGGAAGTGACAGCTGATTAACATGCAGAAAAACAAGAAGATAGAGGTAGAAAATGGATAAGCAGGGTACATATTCGCAGAGACCTTTGTCAGAAAACGAATGGCAGTCAACATAGTTTACTATGTGTGTACTGTGTTTATATTCCTGTAGAGCTGCTTTGAGACAATATCTATTGTAAAAAAGCACTATACAAATAAAATTGAATTGAATTGAACGCAACAACTAGTGAGTTGAAAGACAAGTGGCTCCTTACTATTACAACATATATATATATATATATATATATATATATATATATATATATATATATATATATATATATATATCCCCCCCAGTCCAAAGACATGCATGTTAGGTTGATTGGCGTGTCTAAAGTGTCCGTAGTGTATGAATGTGTGTGTGAGTTTGAATGTGCCCTGCGATGGACTGGCACCCTGTCCAGGGTGTACCCCGCCTTGTGCCCGATGATCCCTGGGTTGGGCTCCAGGTTCCCCCCTGACCCTGAAAAGGAGTAAGCGGTTGAAGATGGATGGATGGATGGATATATATATATATAGGCAAATATATACAGTAAGGGAAATAAGTATTGGACACATGGCTGCCACATGGTGCGACCTATTGTCACGACTCGACCAGCAGAGGGCGCCACCGCATAACCTTTGCCCGGTCATGTGACCCTCTTACGTGGTTGCATGCCGGAAATATGGATGAGTCTCGTCAGGTGTTTTGCGGTTACCCTAAGTTATGTGGCCTATTTAAGTTCCTGGTTATCTGCACAAGGTTGCGCTTTATTGTTTAAATGTTTGTAGGTTCAATGGTGTTTCCACGTAGGTTCCTGTTCTTTGTTCCATGCCTTAGGTTTGCCATGACGATAGACCATAGCTTCTTTGTTTTGTTTTCTAGTTAGCTGCTAAGTTGTATGCTATGAGTGTTTTGGTTTTGTTTGTTTGTCAATAAAAACCTTCTTTTGCAATTACTTCCTGCCTCCTTCACCATTTGTGACACCTATAGATCATTGAGATTACTGAGGATGGTACCACTTCAAAACCATAAAGATGGATTTGGGCATCAATTCACTTGAGGGTGAGATGGGCCTGATACAAATTCTGGATTATGTTTTCTAGGACTTTCAGATTCTGTTTGTGGTACTGAGAGAACATAAAAATGTAGTCAATGTAAACAAAAAACCTGCTTCCCTTCCAAGGTCAACCCAGCACTTTCTGGGATAGGATGTTATTTGTGATTTTCCCCCTTTTGCCCCTCCCTTTTAAATTGCTAATTAATGCCCGTGTGGCCATGCGAAATTTGTGTTCAAAGTAACGGCCATTTGGAGGCAGCAATTGCTTGAATGGTGAGTTTATTATTATTATTATTAATGAAAAACAGAACAGTACAATGACAAACTTTCTTACACTAAACATATAACTTAAATTAACAAAACTAATAAGATGGCTTTGAGGCATGGCATAGCCACCTCATGCTATACTATAACAAGTAAATTACATAAAGTTTAAATAAAAAAAAATACACAGTGAAATCAGACTCCTGCTGATCTGTGGTGCGACTCGGCTCATGCTGAATTGAGCAGGCACGTTCAGTTTTTAATTGTAGCATCCAATCTCTAACTCCAGGGTTGGGGGTTCGATTCCCGCCATGGCTTTGTGTGTGCGAAGTTTGCATGTTCTCCCCATGCTGTGGAAGTATCCTCCCACATTCCAAAGACATGCATGGTATGCAAAAGACGTGCAAAGACAGCTGACTGGCATATCCAAAGTGTAGGAATTCCATGTATAAATGAATGCGTGTATGGAATTTTGCCCTGCGATGGATCCAGAGCGCCTTATGCCCCATGCTCCCTGGGATAGGATCCAGGATCCCCATGACCCTGTAGGATAAGTGGTATAGAAAATGGATTGATGGATGGAAAAGCAAAACGACAGTGGGGCGGTGCCACGGTAGGCTAGTGATGTAATTGGTGTGCGACTGAATACTGTCCAAAATATTTTGAGACTGAGGGTCACTTCAAGATCCTCAACCAACTGTAATACCGAATTAGTGTGTACAGCATAGACCACTGGCCAATCAGGTGCTACTAGCAGAAGACATAGCATGGTCTTAGTTAAAGCCTGTGGGAGCAGACCGATCAGGTTAAAGGTGTACAGATGTGACCTCAGCCATATGTGTACCATGGCGTCCAGACCTAAGCATTTTCTCTTTGTTGGTGGAGTGGCTGTTGTCTCAGGATGTCGACAGGATGTCTGCCCCCACATTCTGGTTACCCTGAATATACACTGCACTCATTGACAAAACTTCCCCCCTGCCAGAGAAGAATTAGTTGAGCCTACCTGAAAAGGGGGTGTGCATGGAACACTCCCTGGTGGTTGATATATAAGACCACCACTGTATTATCTGTCATAACTAACACATGGTGACCTCTCAAACTGAGGAGAAAAATTTCAGTAATAGGACTACAACCCACATTTCTAGGAAATTTATATACCACACCAGATGAGGGCCACTTCATAGACCGTAAGGGAGGCATTGAACATTATTGTCTTGTGATAAAGAGATCCCCCTAGAGTGTGACCCGAGACTAGAAACTGGGGACACCTCCAAGTTCTCAGAGCATGTAGGCATCGCTGCTCTCAGGCACCACTGAACAATTTCATGTGCAATGGGCCCAATAGAATGATGTTGGCTGCAGCTGCCATGATCCCCAGCAGTCTCCGTAGAGACTGAAGTGGATGCCCAGACCTAATTTTATCTTGCTCAATGTTGATAATATTACCCTACATGTATTGGGCTAGCCATTCCCTCATTGTATTTAAATCCTGCGTAACCCCTAAAAAAGTTATTCTCTAACTGGACAAACAACTTTCCCTGATGTTCAACCTGAGCCCCAAGCTCCTTACATGGGGGAAAACAACAGCTTGTTTTTGAAGGAGCCAATGCGGTATCCATGCACTTCATGAAGGTGTGAAAGGATAAAGCTAGCGTAAGGAAGAACCGATATTGATACACATTGCTTCCAAACACGATCCTCGGGAAATTTCTGTTACTGGTCAATGGAATATGCAATTTTTTACATCTTTACATCTATTATCACAAACCAATCCTCAAACTGATTCTGTGAAACGATAAGTTTGAGTGTCAACATCCTGAACCTGTCTGTTCGAAGAGTATGGTTTAGATGATGCAGATCTAAAATTGCCTGCATACTCCCATCTCATCTTTGGACCAGGAAATAATGGATGTAAACCTACCCCCCTCAGAGAAAGAAGTACTATGGCCCCATTTGCCCAAGAGAGATCTTACTTCCTGGGCTACTGTCGGGCTTTGCATTGTGCTGACTATTATGGTGAGCATGCCTCTGAAATGTGAAATGAGCTATGAACTAGACCCGTTACCCTCTTCTATTGAGGGCAGTGGAGGCTTAGTGGTTAAGGCCCAGCACTGCCAAGCTGCCACTGTTGGGCACTTGAGCAAGGCCCTTAACCCTCTCTGCTCCAGGGGCACCATATCATGGCTGACCCTGTGCAGCTTCCAGGGGTGAAAAACAATTTCACTGTGCTCTACTGTATATGTGACCAATAAAGACTCATAAAAAAAAAATCCCATGGAAATACATTTGGCAGTATTTTCCATGCTGGTGTTTAGTGATGTTAACTTTCCATGTTTTGTTGGAGAGAAAGCATCACATGTTTGTTGCCCTTTGAAATTTTGGGATGACAATGACTACGGGAGCCCTACAGTAATACTGGGGGCTAACTGCCGGAACAACCTCTCGTCCCCTCATACCTAACTCTGCGGCCTCTCGGGAGAGCTTCTTTTTGCCTTTTTGGCACTGATTATCATTTTTAAATCAGGCCTGTTAGCAGACCGCGACTGTGGACACCTAGTCTCCCTGGCTTTCTGGGGGGATGCAGGCTGCCATGCTCACAATCTGTGCCTCCCTCACAATCCAGCAGGTCTGCCTTGTAGGCCTGCAACACTGCCACTGCAAATCATTACAGAGTTGTCAGAATATCAGTGATAAGCATCCCAATTGGTTTAACTAAGTTTATTCATGCAATTGTTTAAGATCAGATTCTAAATTAATATACTTTAATTAGCACTGCTTTTATAGCATTCAAGAGTCATTAATGATTGATATGGAAATACCCATCTACTTGCTAAGAAATCATTACTTAAGGAGCCAAAACCAATACATTATCAAAATACATTACACCCACAAGACTTGATTACTCACTACTAGTAAGGTCTTAAGCATTAATTAATAAACATTTTGTAAAAAATTATTCAGGACAGCTTACACCAAAACTTTGCAATAAGCGCACTGTTGCTGATTTGCTACTTTAAAATATTTAGATGCCTCTCTACATCCATACAAGGTCAATGGTTCCAATTCAGTCCTTTTCATACTGACTAAAATTGCACTGGATTCAAGGTCCACTGCAAAAGCCAAAGGCCAGAATCCCTTTGTAATAATCATTCACCTGCTGGAACCGACTTGCTCGCAATTTTATTTTATGCTTTTTTAATATATTGACAACATCAGGCCTTAAGAGAGACACTTGGTTATTAACATTTTTTCATCCATTTCTGTCTCTGAAAAAGAGGACTACCATTTTATTACGCACTTCTAAATTGACTTGTTAATTCAGTGGTAATTCAGGAGTGTCAACAATGAATAGCAATGAGATATGGAAGAGCATGTGGTTTTGAATAAGACTGAGCAAGAAAGCATGAAATCAAGGAAGCCAAATAGGGATGATGCATTTGATTAAATATATTCAGTGTTGCCTTATGTTTGTAAATTCACTTTGACACCCTTAGGTGAAATTATAACCTGATTATCAGTGTTCAGAAATATGCCTAAAGAAAGTGGAATATCATTGTTAATCAACTGCAGTTTTTATGGTAGTCTATTATTGAATTTGTTACAATAAATCACGGTAAAATCAGCATTAATGTGCAAAAGTTTAAAGTTGTTAATACCCTGTAATGAATGACGTCAACTGTGGGATATGCTCAATTTAAAATTTTTGTCTGAATGTCAGAGCATGAGTGCTGTTAATTCCAACAGAGCGGAAAAAACCTTTCTTAAGATTCCACTCCACTCACTCAGACTACTCAGCCTGCTCACTCAACCCAGATTGCACTTTGTGATATGCTGGTTTTAAAAAAAAACTTCCAAATAATCTTTAAAAATGAATAAAAAAATAGTAAAAGGCACAGCTTACTACTGAATGTCACCCACAAATAGCATAATTATTATCTCTCTAATACTGTAATTGAGGCATTTATTAAAGCAATATATTACAAACAGAAACAAGTATACTACAGAGAAATTTCGTAATAGAGAAGGATTTGAGTGAACCTTGTTTTACCGGTGAGCGTGAGTGGTACATGAGTGGAGCATTCGCTTGGGCTGTGAGCAATTGAGCGGCATGCACACGTATAGAGCGGAATATTGAGTGAAATGTCACACCGCTCTCTTCGCGCACATGCTTTGCTGAAGATCTGTTTTATGTTTTTGATAACACAAATTGCAGGATTTTCGATCCTGTTTTCGATCCTAATTTACCACTGTTTTTGTCAAGTCACTGTCAGTACTATTATGTACTACTATTACCCCAACAGTCAAATAGTTTATTTACATACTTACTGAATTTAGTGAAATATTATCCAGCTAGGTTTCCTCCGGGTACTCCGGTTTCCTCCCCCAGTCCAAAGACATGCATGGTAGGCTGATTGGCGTGTCTAAAGTGTCCGTAGTGTATGAATGGGTGTGTGAGTGTGTATGTGATTGTGCCCTGCGATGGACTGGCACCCTGTCCAGGGTGTACCCCGCCTTGTGCTCGATGCCTCCTGGGATAGGCTCCGGGTTCCCCGTGACCCTGACAAGGAGTAAGCGGTTGAAGATGGATGGATGGATGGATTATCCAGCTAATCTGCAGCTTAAACAATGAAAAGACAAATGACTAACATTAGCCAACTGTCACATCTCGTGACGGAACGGAGATAGGGACGGATGCAATCGCAGGTTAAACAGTTTTATTGAAGAGAGACCAGTCAGGAAAATCCAAAAACATAATCCAAAAACGTAATCCACAAACATGCAAAAGGTCAGACGATTGGCAAACAGGCATACACTGGGCAAGGCAGGAATCAAGGTTGTGGTTACGGAAAACAGAGTTGATATACTAAACATGAAGCATAAACAATAGCAATGGACTGGGAGCAGAGAAACCAGCCTGAGCTAAATGTAATCTATAACTTAACTAACTCTAACATGAAACCTAACATGGACTATGACAAAACTATGGTATTGACTCTAAACTAAACTTATCTTATCTAATATTCCACACCGTGTGCTGGGAGGCTCGTGGTATATATATACAAACCTCATCAGTGCCATAATAGCTGGTGGTGAGGACAATACAGACATACATGAAACAATAGCCAATGACAGAACAGGGAGGAGACTTAACAGAAACATAAACAAACCAACGTGTCCAGGGGCCAATTTCACGAAGGAAGTTAAGTGAAAACTCTCAGTATGTTAACCCTGAAATGAGGGAAACTCTGGGATTTCCATTTCAGAATGGGAGATATGTTAAACCCGAGAAAGCAGAGTAAGTAGAGCCCGTTTCTGAAAGAGAGGTAACTTATAGACTAGATTACTGTAATGCCGTACTGTCTGGATGTACCAGCATAAACATAAAGAAACTCCAGTTAGTCCAAAATGCAGCTGCTAGGGTTCTAATTAGAACCAAAAAAATATGACCACATGACCCCAATCTTATCCACACTGCATTGAGCTCTCATGGATGGAGCTCTCATCTACTCCAAATCCAGAATGCTGGGACAAAGGCTTCTTCTAAGTCAAACAGATTACATATACATCAATAATTATCTCTTTAAGAATATCTGTTGTTACCCAGATGAGGATGCATTCCCTTCTGAGTCTGGTTCCTCTCAAGGTTTCTTCCTCTTAACACCTTAGGGAGTTTTTCCTTGCCATTGTCGCCACTCAGTGGCTTGCTCAGTTGGGATAATTTCTCACCTTTACTATGTGTATACTGTGTTTATATTCCTGTAAAGCTGCTTTGAGACAATGTCTGTTGTAAAAAGCGCTATACAAATAAAATTTAATTGAATTATACTCAGTCAGTTACCATAGCAACTTACTCTGTGAACCTAACCTGGTCGGGAGCAGGTTTTCTTCGATAAACCCGGAGTTTCTTTAGGTCTGCTCCCCTTTTTTAAAGAGGAAGCAGTGTTTAAACACCTTATTGTTACTTTTGGTACATTCATTCATTGCGCACATTTCAGTCACGCAGAGTGCATCAAAGGGAATGAAGTGGCATGTTCTTTTATGGACATCCTGTTGATGAAGAGGCTGTATAAATTCTTAGGGAGCTACATTAATGTCGGGAGAGGATTTTAAGGCCCAGATTGGATTTTTTGTCATATCCCTATGCAAGGGCGTAACCATGGTATGGACATTGCAGGGGGTCAGGTGTTAGACCTGCTGCCACGTTCTTTTAATGCCTGCAGGATTGCACCTGTACATGAAAATTTAAGTAATAAGTTTAATAAAATACTGTTCTTCCAGTTTCACCTTTGATATTATGACAGTTGGGTTATAACAGTCTAAAATAGTTCTTAATTATCAACTACAAATTACATCTTCAACGAGTCTAATTAGATTAATATAATAATTACTATCTCTAGAACGTATTGGTCTACTTACTAATTTGGTCTACTGACTTATTAATTACTTTCTAAATCCCAAATCATCCTCAACCACTTGAACAATAAGGAGAGACAAGAAACTGTACTTCAAATAAACAATATACAATTGCATGAATTATTCTTGAATTGACCAAAGTGTGTAACTAGAGGGAGAAGGTTACATTAAAAATATACCTTTTAAAATGTGATGTTAACTCCACTATTGTTTTATACAGAATTGTTTTATAGTCTTTAATTAAATTACATTATTTAGATTACTTAGTAATGAATTACACCCAACACTGTATAAAAGTAATTAAAATGTAAACTTATGCATTGACTTGAGCAGCTATTTTCTCCCAAGCTAACGCTCTGTTTTTTTGTCTGACGCTTTTGCCATGGTGACTCATAATATCTGCATTCCATTGATAATGGCTTTTTATAGTTGTGGTGCACATGCTTAACTCAGAGTCACTCAACTTAGAGTTGATTGAACTAACTCATTTCAGCTGTTCTGTAACCGAAAACTCAGAGTTTCCCAACTCAGGGTAAGTCCACTCAGAGTTCAAGTTTTAACTCAGAGTTGGTTGAACCTCCTTCATGAAACGGGCCCCAGATTCGCACTCCCATGCTCTACAGTGCACTGCTTAAAGGGGAAATCGTGACACCTACACTGACAATTTTTCTTCTCAGACCATCTACCATGGACAGCAGATGACTTATAATAATATCATAAAATGATAATAAAAAAATTGAATTAAGCCATTAATGCTAGCATTATAATTATATTAATGTTGATACCATATTATTACTTGTAAATACAGTATATAATATCATGTAGTCACCTAAAAATGCATAGTATAGATTCATAGAGTTTCAATGTTATATGCACAGCTTTTTAAAAGTCTTAGTGCCAGCTAAGGAGACTTCCTTGGTCAGGAGTGTCATGAATTGACAGCATTAAAAAATATGTAACGTGAATTATGGCTTATGCGAACTATGATAAATAGATAATATAGATAATGATTTATTATTATCTGTACAGAGTCTGTACAGTATACATTAGATAACACTTTATTGATCTCAATAGGTAATTAGAGCATTCCACATCCCATGCCTTGTCACATCCCACCGAGTTAGAAATGCGGGGAAAGAACTAATTATTACAGTCTAAATGAATTCTGGTATTGTCAAAACACTGAAAATGCCAAGGTCATGTAGCCTATCAAACATTTTGCTTTACTCTGGCTAACACACTGTACATCCACACACTGCAGTGTACTATTTTTGTGCGGGGGTGTTTGAATATGTATTTAATATTATTTGAATAATGACTTTACAAAATGTCATAGTAACTTAGCCAGAAATGCCCATGCCTACTAAATTTGCTTAGGTTGCAGCTGTGTGCTCTCATACTGTACATTTTTATGTTTATCTCATCTTTGCAAACTCATATATTTTTGTGCAATTCTTGAGCTGCAAAGCATTATATCTGCATAAATGAATTCTATGAATTCCATTCAATGCATCAATGTTCTAAGGCCTCCTTTATACTGATTATAACTGATTATAGCTATAACTATAACTGATTATAGCTGTGGTCACCATAAGAATGGTATCGTGTAGTCCTATAGAGCATTAGCTTAACTTACCTGAATGCGTGTGTGTGTGTGTGTGTGTGTGTGTGTGTGCGTGTGTGTTCACATTAGCAATGACCTCTCCACTCCAGCTCTATAGGGAATGTTGTGTGGAGATACAACAAATTTTTCTGACTGTAGGCCTTCCAAAGCCACTTATTCTCTTGTATGTGTGAATCTTAGAAAGGAATTAATGATATATGAGCAATGTTTGCTGACATTATTAGTAAAAAAAAGGCCTACATATTGTTCAGTTTTAATGCCCTTACACTTCTTTGTTAACTCATTAATTTATATATTTATGTATTTATGTATTGATTGATTACAAGTTTGGGAAAGATGTTTTCAAGTTTCTTGGAGCACAACATTCAAAACTAGCCATTTTCCTGAGTGAAAAGCAATTGGCAAAACATAACGTTCACATTAAATTATCACCTCTCCAAAGATTAGTTAGATATGCTTTTAAACATTTTCTGTCCCCCACACAGAAACACTTAAGTGTGTCTGTGGGGAAAAGTGGACGTGGATAGAAATCAAAACTGGCTTTTAACAGCTCTTCTTTATAGACACTGGCACTAATGAATGAGTTAACCACACAGCAAGGAGTCTGTTGGAGCCACTCATTCACACATGGCTTTGTCAATTTGATGTGGCTGTGGTTTACATTTACATTTATTCATTTAGCAGACGCTTTTATCCAAAGCGACTTACAAGTGCACACTCACTCACCAATGGTAGCAGAGCTTCCATGCAAGGTGCTAGCTTGCCATTGGGGGCAATTTAGGGTTCAGTGTCTTGCCGAAGGACACTTCGGCATGGGATCACCCGGGCCGGGATTCGAACCACCAACCCTACGATTAGTGGATTAGTGGACAACCCGCTCTACCGACTGAGCCACAGCCGCCCTGGTTGTTTCTTTGAAATACTTTGATCAAATTTTAAGACCCGATAGAATTCGAATTCGATATATGTAGACCAAAGTGACAAAAATCTATATGCCTGAAATGTTAAATTGATTTTTACTACATTTCTTCCATTCCCAAAATAATATTTTGGTTGGTTGTTATGAAAAACTCCACACAAACCTGAGCTCAAGATTAAACCAGGGTAGCATCTGAACACCTTGCTAAGATAAGGCACAGGGTAAGGAGAGGTGCATGTTGATCCAGGAGGAGGTGTAAGCAGGACAGGAGAAGGTCCAGGCCAATATGATTGCAGGGATACATTGATAAGATGGGAGCATGTGATGGAAAAGAAGTTCACATGGTCTGAGCTCTGGTGGGCTAATACTCAGAACATTAAGTTTAATTCAGTCAGTGCTGCTGAGTCCATTCATCTTCTTCATCTGGGGCAATGTGGAAACACCAGCATGCACACTGTGCCAGCAGAGAAATACACTAGAGCACATTCTCAACTGCTTCTTACCTGTGTCACACCCAGGTGCTGAAGGTGGTTGCTGAAACCATCTAAATTGCCATATTGCCTCCATTCAGTAAGACAAAACTCTACCTTTGACAGAGCAGGAGAAGAGCTCAGCATCTGATATGCTGGGAACAGTAAAGGAATAGCAATTGAAAGGAAGACCTAGGTGGACAACTAAAGTTTTTAGAAAACATCACTATAACTACCTTTAGGCCAGATATCATGCTAGTGTCTGAAATATCAAGACAGGTGGTTCTGCAAGACTGTCACATGAGAAGAAATGATGTAGAACACCAAGGAGCAGAAGAGAGCAAAATATACAAATGTGGTTCTCTATTGCCTTCAATGGGGTTGGAGTACTCAGTGCATGCCCATTGAAATAGGCTGTAGATGCTTTGCAGCAATCTCTATTTGCAAGGTCTACTTGATGAGCATTAGAGGTGCCGCAAAAAGGAAGACCATCAAATATATCACAGAGTCAGCTAAATAGTCTTCTATTCTTCTATGGCTGTTGATCAGGAGTCTGCAATGGTCTGCAAGCTCAACTTTGACACAGATTAGGACCTGATCAACACTGACTGACTCATCTGGATGAGGGCTCTGATAGTGAAAGACCTGAAATACACCACTCAAAGGAACTCACAACCTTCCATTAACAAATACAGGATCTGCCCACAATATATGGTATATCTGAGCAAAGTTTCGAATTCAGAACCTATTGATTTCTAGAATAGAGGACCTTACACACTGAGGTTTTACTGTTTCAATGAATATCTTCACACATCACATGGTGCATGGTTTGAACAAAGGCTACTGACTATAACAACATTGATAACATTCAGATGTGCAAGTTTGAATATAAGAGAAACAATCTGTAATCAAGATTCGTTGTCAAGTCATCATAAAGCGCTGATGTAAACAAGGATCACTTTGAAGGTGAGGAAAGGTTACTTTTTCTTTCTACCTTTCTTTCTTTCTTTCTCTTTCTTTCTTTCCCATATGTTACCACGTTACCATTCAGTTTATGTTTTGACATGGAACTCTTAACATTGATATCATGGAAATTATATATTTTATTCTTTCTTTTCTTTTCTAAAGACTTAACTACATTTGGCTGGATTTAATTAATTATTCTTAAATTAATCTCAGAATATAGTCTCATTTGTTTCTGGCAATGGAACATTTGTATAATGTTACAATTTTGCAACTACATTACATTGTCATTATTAGAATCAGCATTATTCCATGCTATGATTTACAAAGAACTGCTTGCTTGGTGGAATGCGGCTCATGTGAGTTCCTCGAATTTAACCCCTGGATGTTAGCCATACATCTTAAAAAGATTCAAGAGACATGCAAATGAAGCATTGTTTATCTTAATTGCTTAGTTGAAATTAGTTGAAATTTTCAGACTCTAGATCTCAGGAGAAAAGACCTTATTAATTAAATCCTCTTCTTCTACCTCTTAATAATAATAATAATAATAATAACAATAATACCATGTTCTTTTTTTTCCATGATCTCACATAACCCTGTGAGATTAACATACCAGATGATAATTAAGCAAACAAAAAAATTATTTACATTTACAAAAATCTGACAAAATGTTCTTACTCAAATGCAAAAATGTTTATTCAGCATTTTTTAAGTTAGGCCCCACATGTGTTCTGTTAGTAATTTACATCTGGTGTGTCTGTTCATCTTTGGTAAAAGGTTATTTTTCATCCTCTGACTGCATTACAGTTAACAAAATAAAGGTATTCTAGACTAGAGAATCTGCAAAAAGACTAAATGTAGGCATAAATGAAATGCATTTTGATTAAAAAAGTGATTCATAGGGACATCATTTTTAATTCAGTGTATTTGTCAGACAAAATTGTCTAAGTAAAGAGTTGGCAATGTATTTTCTGTTTACTACATTGCACAATGTTTGGATGACCTGCATCTGCATCTTTTTGACAACTTGGCATTGTGTGCTCAGGCAGATGTTTATTAAAGATTGCATTTCTTACTGAGGGTGCCTGTAACTATTTCTATTTGCACTTTACTGTAACCTCCATTTTCACTGTTATGAATGTCTGTGTGATAAACTAGTCTCACACAGTCAGACATTTTTCTCATGTTGTTTTCCGCAGCCTTGGCAATTCTTCATTCATGAACTGCAGCTATGGTGCACTCTCATCATGCATCAGTAATGTTGTGAAGCATTTTAGTTTTGTGTTCACAAACAATGCTTGTATGGTCACACAATTATAGCCTGTGTAGCCAAGTGGCCCGCTTGCGTACTCGTTTAAGACCAACTACGCCACCTATAGCAACGTGGCTCGTTTAGCTCAATTAAGACCAACTACGCCACCCCGAATAAATGGGGAAAATTAAGATAGAAAGCTCATAAGGACACGCAAGTACTTTCCACTTAGAATAGGAAAGAGGCACGGGTTTCCATACAAAATACTTTTTATTTTGTTGTTTAAAAGAGACTAAACAAAGATTTATATAAAAATAAAGAAAAGAAAGAAAACAAACACAATATAAGCAATCGCACCAAAAATTAACAATAGTCCTAGGAGGCCTGAGGCTTCCTGTATGAAGGGCAGGCTAGTACAGAAACAATTCAATTCAATTAAAATTTATTTGTATAGCGCTTTTTACAATAGACATTGTCTCAACGCAGCTTTACAGGAATATAAACACAGTACACACACAGTAAAAGTGAGAAATTATCCCAACTGAGCAAGACACTGAGTGGCGACAATGGCAAGGAAAAACTCCCTAAGATGTTTAAGAGGAAGAAACCTTGAGAGGAACCAGACTCAGAAGGGAACCCATCCTCATCTGGGTAACAACAGATATTATTAAATAGATAATTACTGATTTATATGTAATCTGTTTGGCTTTGAAAAGCCTTTGTCCCAGCAGTCTGGATTTGGAGTAGATGAGAGCTCCATCCAGAAGTAGGACCTCCGAGACCGATCATGCAGGTCCGGAGAGCAGAAAGGACCAGGATCTCCAACATCCCCATCAACTCATGTGTAGCTCGGCAGAAAGGAGAGAGAAACACCAGCTATACAAAAAGGGAAAAGCACCCCACTAATCTGAATCAAACCCACAGACTTCAGTGCAAATAAACACAGCAATTATAACGACCCTTAGTTAAAGTACAGCCCAAGGTGTAACAGAGGACCTCCCCAGCCTCAGGAAGCACTCAGCTCCTAAAAATAACGAAACACAAAACAACAACATACAACCAGGAAAAATGAAACAAAAACACGCTTACTGTCATGAAAACACAGATGACCCGGAATTCAAACTGGTACAGGTAGCAAGTTTAAAGACTGACCAAAACCACTACTACCACATAGCAGTATCAGCATAATTGATAAAAACTGTTATGACACAGTTGAGTTAAAGAAACCCATCCAACTGGCAGTAAGCGACATCAAACAATCGAAACCCAATCATAAAAAAAACAAGCATATCAAAAGAAAAACCAACCATTCAAGCACCAATCATAAAACCAAATATAAAAGAGGAAAGAACCAGGAACCAAACAGCAAGGTAGAGCCATGAATGAGTAAGATGAGCTATACCACTATATCCACCTCTCACGCAGCCTGCCTTAACGCATGCAACTCGAGGAGCCGTGATCCGATGACCTAATACTCACGGCAACACATACAAAAAGCATATGATAGCTTCGTTAATAGTTGTAGCAGCAACAGCTGGCGCTCCGATCGGGGGTTACGTTAAAGAAAAGTGCCACACATCTGGGAGCCTTTACGACACACCGCACTGAAAGCAAACAGCACCCCACACATGCAGTCTCGGTAGCCCAATGTCACGCTCTGCAATCCGTAGCAACAACGGGAAGGGGCGGGTTTTCGACCATGACGCATTCCATGAGGCCACAGCTTATATACCAAGGTAGGAAGAGAGCTCATTGGCCACGTAGTCTATAAGGTGTGACGTTCTAATTACTACACACCTCACTACACTTGTATGACAATATTAAATCAGCATTTAACATCATTTAACATGTGGTTAACACCTCAGAAGCTGCTCCAAAAAAGAGCATACAGTAGCCCACACATTAAAACAAGCGTTTGTCTTTATGTCTGAAAGGCTATACTATACTATACTATACGTATATATACACACACACTATATCTATACTATAAAGGTTTGTGAACATTTGACCATAACAACCATATGTGGGTCTTCCACAAAGTTTTGCCAAAAAGTTGGATTGCCTATAATGCCTGTAGCTTTAAGATTTCCCTTCATGGTACTATGGGACCTAGCCCAAACATGTTCTAGCATGTGCACAAAGTAAGGTCCATAAAGACATGGTTTGGAGTGGAAGAACTTAAGTGGCCTACACAGAGCCCTGACCTGAACCCACCTTTACTATGAACTTAAACACCAACTGCATGCCAGGCCTTAATGCTCTTGTGGCTGAAAGAACAGAAATCCTCACATTCCAAAATTTAGTGCAAAGCATGGAATGGTATGTTCATCAAGCACATATGGGTTTTATTGGTTAGGTGTCCAAATACGTCTGGCCATATAGTGTATATTGGCTATGCATGCACTGCATACTTGTAAAGATTTATTTGAATTAATTTTAAAAAAATCCAGAAAACACAAATTCCCATTCCAGGTTTCCTATTTTCGCTCAGTGCTGACTCATTATCAGCCAGTAATGTTGAATCAGTTGAATCTTCCAACTAGAAAATGTAATTGTCAACATCACTGGTAGAAAGTGCTACTGCAAATTACTTAAATAACTACTGCAAACTACTTAAATAATCTGAAATCATAGTGATAAAGCCTCTTACTTCCCATAACAAAAATCTGCAACTGGGTGACAGCAAACATTCCACAAGGACAAAACTGATGACTAGCAAACATTAGCTTCTTAGCAAATTAATGAACAAAGAAATAATAAAGATCAAAGCTAAAACTCTTAAATACAATTTTCTCTTGCTGTTTATACTGGACTTTAACTCTCTACCCTGATTAACTACTAGCTCTTTTCTAACACCATGTAGTCAGACTTCTTTGTGACTGAAGTTGAGGCAGATTACATACAGTAGGAGTACAAATTTCCCACCAATTTTGATCTGACAACCCGAACATGACAAATTATTATTACAGGAGTGTCAGGATGACTTGCAGCAATTCAGGAACCCCAAATTATAGAGTATTTCTCTACCTGTTTATTATTACTCATTTTGACAAAAACAATACTCTAAAAAAGGTACTTGTTAGGATATAAGACTTGGACAGGAAGTAAGCGCAGGGGTAAAGTCTTTATTTACACTTAAGTCAACGTATGAGGAGGCAGGAAACGAAGTCTAAACAAACGTATAGCTGAAACAAGAAACATGAACTTAAACAGGGCATGGAAACACTACCACTTTTAACTAACTGAAACGTCTCTCATTTACCTAGAAATGAGGCATGAAACACAACAAGTGGGGCTGGGGCCCTGGGCGACGTCCACCGTGGGGCTGGAGCTTGGGGCGACGTCCTCAGAGGGGCAATGTCCTCTGCGGGGCTGGAGCAAGGAGGGATGTCCTCTGCGGGGCTGGAGCCCAGAGGGACGTCCTCAGTGGGACAGGACAGTGGGACAGCTTCCTCAGCAGCATAGACCTCCCCGCGGGTCTCTGGCGGGAGCTCCGAGGTCGCCATGTTGACCTTGGTCTGGAGGTTCTGAGGTCGCATCGTTGACCTCGGACTGGGACCCCGAGGTCGCCACATTTACCTCAGGCTGTTGTTTGGGAGCTGCGGATTCAAGTGTGTTCACCCACTTGGGAGCTGTGGGTTCTAGCATGTCCACCAACCTGTAGAAAAGGTGGAAGGGAGGGGGGGGTCAGGCTGGGGCTTTCCATTGACCCACCACCCCAGTAGATCCAGACCACAGAGATGTGCTGGCTGAACTCCTCAACAAGAAGTTCCGCTAACTTGGTGACATTATGGTGGGCGGAGGACACAGTAATCACTAGTTGTTCTGTCCAGTCCCGGACCGGGCCGCAACACTGGGACACCGAGAACCCAATCCACTGGCTGTTAGTAGGATTGGGATATGCCATACTGTAGAAATTTACCTGGCAGCTGCAGAGGAACTCCAGCGTGTAGCTCCCTGATCCCGCTGTTGCCGGTGGGAGTTCGGCGGCAAACCTCTGAGGGAGCTGCACGGATTGGAAATGCGGCCAGTAATCCGAGCATTTCCCGATAAGGTACTCTCCTGATACTTCCATGGTACGGGGCAGTATTATGTTATGATACAAGACTTGGACAGGAAGTAAGCGCAGGAGTAAAGTCTTTATTTACATTTAAGTCAATGTATGAGGATTGGGGAAACAATGTCTAAACACACTTATAGCTGAAACAAGAAACATGAACTTAAACAGGGCATGGAAACACTACCACTTTTAACTAATTGAAACATCTCATTTACCTAGAAATGAGGCATGAAAACACTCGTTTAACCACGGCATGGAAACTAGACAAGGCAGGGGAAACTAGACAAGGCAGGGGAAACATTACTATTCCGTCTATACTCTAATACTGCCCGACGTGCACAGTAACGTGAGGGGTTTAAATAACCTGTCACAATTACCTTAATTGCTGACAGCTGGTAACACTTAAAAGCACACCCTGGAACCTCCGCCAGTAACTGAACAGGGTGGAGACAGAACAGAAACCAAAATAAGTGCACATTTCTATTGTAAACAAAGTCTTATCGTCCCCGACCCTTCAAAGACATGCACGCACTCTCCAGCTGACTGTGCACGTTGACACTACTTAAAAATAGGAGTGCCACTTCCAAAAAATAGTTTCATCATGCATTATCACTCCCAAGATAAGTTTGTAAAAATAAACATACACTTCAGTGATGCAATGATAGTGTACCATGCAAGACATTTTTAAACTTTATTTATAAGCAGGCAATGATAAGAATAACATAGAAATATATGAACAAGGTTAACATTGAGTGAGAAATGAATAAACAGGTATAAATTATTGCAGGGAAGGAATAACTAAATAACTCTGAACAGGAATACATATTAGTAAAACACACCTATTTCCACTCTCATAATGTACATGCAGCAGCAGCAGTAGTATTAGTGGTAGTAGTAGTGTGTGTGTTTTATTGTTAATAATAATAATAATAATAACAATAATAATAATAATAATAATAATAATAATAATAATAATAATGCTGTTGTTGTTGTTTTCTTTGACTGTTGCTCATCTTCAGTTTGAGGAACAGAATTTCCTTGGTCTTTATGTTTCATGCAAAATGATACCCCCAGGCACGAATTGGGTGTAGCAAATTATCACTATCTGTATTCTGCTGATGATTGCAGGAAAGTAGTGTAGTGGTGAATTTCCCATGTTTTGGGCTGCCAGACTGTCTGTGCCACAAATTGTCTATTCTTGCTTTGTGTAATATTTATTAAGCTCTGCGATTCTGTTGATCAATGACATGGTGTTTGGAGAGGTGCTGCCTGGTGGCTATAAAGTGCAGAACATCAGCTTTAATTAGAGGAGATACATATTTGGTATATCATTGAGAAAATATACAGTTGATTGACCAATCAGGAAAAAACAACAAAAAGACTCAGTAAAAAAGAAAATATACATTTGTACAATTGTATGTTTTTTTGTTTATTAGGGTAACAGTTATGTGCTACTCACCAACTTCTATGCACAAATAAATAGCCTCAGGTGACAACAAAATACACAATAGATTTCAATATGTAGGCACCAACATTCAGAAACTAGGTGGGAAAAATAAGTACACCCTTCCTACTTCTACATTCATTAAGAGAGCAATTAGCAGCCAGATGTTACTAATGAAATGTACAATATTAGATAATCATCAAGAAGTGTGACTACTTCTATAAAAGCAGAACATTTGGCAGTTTGGTGTTCTGGAGCACTCAGCTGTAGGTCATACCAAGAAGAAGGACATCAGCCATGAGCTCAGAGAAGCAATTATTGCAGCTCATCAATCTGAGAAGGGTTATAAGGTAATCTCCAAAAAATAATTTGAACTACATTCTATAGTGAGAAGTATTGTTGACAAATTGAGAGACTTCAACACAGTTGACAGACTTTTGAGGAGTGGGCTTCCCAAGTTTGGCTTTCATGAATGGGTGGCTAGGATGAAAGCCCATTCACTCCCAACAGAAAATGGCAGTACAACATAGGTTTGCAAAATTACATCTGAACAAAGCACAAAAATAATCTTTGGACTGATGAGACCAAGGTGGAGATTGTTTTGTCATCTTACACAATGTCATGTTTGGTGAAAACCAAGTGTAACCCGCTCGTCAAGGGTGGGTCACTTATTGGGGTATTACAGCATGTGATGACTGTAATGAGTAGTTGAGATACCTAGATGGTCAGAATTGGGCCAGATCAAAAGACTATACATTCACTCTCTGGAGCCACAAGTTGGATGATGACAGTGAAATGATGTGCCAGTTATACAAATTAAGTTAACTTTGTATATTGTATAAAATAACCAATGGTAACAAATATAACAGTAAGGAAATAAAATAAATGAAAGAAATACAAAATTAGAAGCCCAAACTTATATCCTAAACAGTTATCAGAAGAACACAGTATATGTACTCTACACAATTATTAATTTAACACAACCTCCTTCAAACAAAGTTATACTCAAATCAGATCACCCTGAACTACTAACTTGACTAAACTCGGGTCATGGTGAGACAGAGTTTACAGTCTCTCGGTTTACAGAGTACCGAGTCAGTACAGTCTTAGTGTCCTCCTCCAAAGGAAACAAATGTCAATGTGCACACAGTTCTACCTGATCCCTACCTGAGCCAAGGGAAAAAACTAATCAGAGCTCTCGGACGTAGTGTGCTGAAACTGCAACCTCCTAGCTACAATCAGGTTTGAGATAAAGTAGGGTTGGCTCAATTCAATTCAATTCAATTCAATTTTATTTGTATAGCGCTTTTTACAATAGACATTGTCACAAAGCAGCTTTACAGGA
>JAFFST010048556.1:3664-16313 GCA_022414735.1 Noturus placidus
GTGTGAGTGTGTCTCATTTGTAAGTCGCTTTGAATAAAAGCGTCTGCTAAATGAATAAATGTCAATGTAAATGTAAAAAAGGGATGAAAATTTTTGGACTTTTTTCAGTGAGTCAGATCATGTGATTCAGCTCACCAATGAGCCGACTCCCAAAAGAATCGTTTAATTCTAATTGAATGTAAGGCACATTTCCGGGTGCGTGAGCAGATGTGTAGTGAAGCACGGCCATGGGGAAGCAAAATCAGCTGATCATCTGTCGTCCTGGTGTCACGTGTTTCCGCCAATGATGAGAATTCTGGATCACTTAGTGAGTCGATTCGTTTCTACGATTCGCTGCCATTTTGTTCTAAACTGCACTGGGGAGTTTTGGGGTTTTTTTTGCGATGTTTTGACCAGACGTGCTTCGGTGTCACGTTCCATCTAAACATTTGTGTGGTTGAAGAGGACACTCATGCGTGAGAAATGAAAATTGAATTGAATTGAATTTTATTTTTAATAGCTGAAAGCTGCATCAGACTTCACCGTGACCCTGGTCAGGATAGAGTGCCTTCTGAAGAGGAATGAAACAGCTCAGATGCTGAAATGAGGTTTCCATGGAAGCGTTTGTGTACAGGAAAAAAAAAAAAAAAAATGGGCTCATACTGTATACGTGAATCGACTCTCCGTAAAGAGCCAAATAGTTCACAAACGACTCATCCTCTTTCTTCATACATGGGTTACTCAGTTAGTGCTTAAGACTGTTGATTGATTTGGCATTATAAACCCTTATTCCACCTAAACAAACAATAATAGCACAGTCCAAATACAAAACGTGTTTTACGTATAAAATCCTAACTCTGCTCAAGAAAATGACGTAAAAGCTTCTTATAATAATAATAATAAATAAACTATATCTATGAAAATTATGATGCTATCCCACAACGTATCTAACAATATGAAAATCCCAAGAACTATAAAACCGCCAATACGTCTCATTAAGTCTCATTTAGAAGATCGTTGTATTCGGAGGCGTTCCGGACGATACCTTAGACCAGTTGGGTAACTTGGAAAGCCTGTCAGTAGATCACTAGATTATGTTTATTTATTGAGGTTATGTTTATTTATCAAATCTTGTAATAAACTTGAGTGCGAATGTTTGTGAACTATAAAGCATTCTTCCTACTAGCATGAACTAAAGTGCAATGCGTGTTCCTGCATTTAGTCACACCCACAAAACTCCATAAAAGGTAAGTGCACAGACGGTTAGGAGCACGAAACGAGCAATCAGGGTAAAGGCTGAAAGACAGAAGAGGAAGTGATTTTGATTCGCTTTTACACCAATGAAATATTGAATAGTATGATATTAATAATTATAATAAAAGGTGAGCGCTAAATCCTCGGTCATGTATTTGTACTCAGGAGCACGAGTAGGTGCTCCTGAGTTGAATTTGTACACGTCTCCTGTGACCTCAGGTGAACTCGTGGAGTGGCTCCATAGAGATCGGCGTGACGGCGCTAGACCCGGCTGCTCTCGACTTCCCCAGCAGCGCGACAGGGCTGAAGGGCGGCTCGTGGATCGTGTCCGGCTGCTCGGTGCTGAAGGACGGCCGCTCGGTGCTGGAGGAGTATGGGCGTGACCTGGACCAGCTGGGCGAAGGCGACCGCGTCGGGATCCAGCGGAACGGCCGGGGCGAGCTGCACCTGTGGGTCAATGGGCAGGACTGTGGTCTGGCAGCCAGCGGCCTGCCTTCGCGCCTGTGGGCTGTAGTGGACCTCTACGGCAAGTGCACTCAGGTCACTGTGGTCAGCTGCGAGCCTCCACCGGACACAGAGAGTGAAGATCGTGAGGAATTACAGGGGGGAGAGGTGGACAGGGCGGTGTCTGCGTCTTCGTCTGCCACGACCTCTCCGGCTGCTCTCGTTCCAGATCATGAGGACAGAACAGGGGGCGTGGCGTTACCTGCGGTTCCTGCTATAGCTGCAGTGATGAACGGCTCGGCTGAGGACGGTACTCACAAACGACCGGAATGATGTAAAATCATGCTTTTAATTTCATTTTTAAACTTATAACCGAGTTCTCTCTGATTTTATTTTTGTCCCTAGCGCCCGAAGTTACACGAGGACACGGACACAGCCGACCTGACAAATTCCCAAATAACTTCGATCCAGACACTGGTATATATTCTTAAATCTGCTTTTAACATCAATCAGAATTCTGATCGGAGCATTCTCAGTCACGTTGCCCAGCCACTAATCAGACTCTCATCCGATCTAAAAGCGCACACCAAAGTTCTGATCTGAAAAGACAGCCCTGGGGGGGAACAGGATCAGGCCACGCAAACTAAATATCTCTTGGATGTTATTAACTCGTGGCCACACCTATGCAAATAATATGCAAATATTAATACTAATCCTGATTATTTTGCTTAATATTCAATCACTAAAACAATTTTATTACACTTGCCTTTTCTTTCAGGTTTAGGTTTAATAACAAGGCTTCGTAAACGCTCCTGTAATTTGTTTGTCTTTTGAATTTGCATATTTGAACCCGATTGGCTGTTGTATTTTATGACGCGCTAACACTTGCTTATCAGTCCCATATGCGTTTCCAGTCCTCACGGAGCACCAGCTATTCGACGTGTTCAACAACGCCATCGTGTCGCTGTACCGTTCAGAAGACGAGGGCGGAGAGGATTCGGGTTTAGGAGGAGCAGGCGGTTCAGGAGGAAGTTCAGACTCCTCCAGAGGAGGTACAGGGAGCTGTAACGGGTCACGAGGAGGAAATGAGAACGGGGTCGGAGGTCGAACGGAGAGCGGGAGCGGAAACAATAACAGCCCGTCAGGGAACGGAGGAGGAAGTGGGGCAGGGACAGGGGTAAGCAACAGTGGGATGACCACCAACGACGCGCTGCTGTTCCATGAGAAGTGTGGCACGCTGATTAAACTGAGCAACAACAACAAGACGGCCGAGCGGAGGAGACCGCTGGACGAGTTCAACAACGGCGTGGTCATGACCAACCGCCCGCTCAGGCACAACGAGATGTTTGAGGTGTGTGTGTTTAATAAAGTAATTTAAGGATAACTATTTTCAGCTACATTTTAGAAAAATGTATGAAAAGTAAAAAGCAGTAATTTAGAATACTTATTATTATTATTATTATTATTATTATTATAGGTAAATTATTAGCTAAATATTATAAAATATAATATTGTGGTTTGGTCGTTGACAAAATGAAACAAGCATTTGAAATAGACATTGTGGTAAAAATTCAGCTTTTAGTCTTAAATCATGTCTCGTGATGTATTTATTTTGTTATTTTCGTTAAATTTCCCAACGTGTCTCAAGATGAAAGTGCGCGCAAAGATAAGACTGACCACCGGATATTTGTTTCTAGATACGCATCGATAAACTGGTGGATAAATGGTCCGGATCCATCGAGATCGGAGTGACGACGCACAACCCGAACAATCTGGACTATCCTGCAACCATGACCAACTTACGCTCAGGTCTGTTCATACAGTAACGATGGATGGGGGTGGGGAGAGGGATAACGGGCACTCGTAGACTCTCACTGGTCTCGTTTGGAGATGTTTTTGTGATACTCGTGGTCGTCCATGTCGTCAGGTACGATCATGATGAGCGGCTGTGGGATTTTGACCAACGGCAAGGGCACACGTAGGGAGTACTGTGAATTCAGCCTGGACGAGCTCCAGGTAACGTTTGTCCTCGCTCTTCTGCGCACACACACACACACACACACACACACACACACACATCCTACGATGTCTCTTAATTGTGTGATGATTGTTGTTGTTGATCTATAGGAAGGGGATCATATCGGGCTGATGAGGAAAGCCAGCGGTGCTTTACACTTCTACATTAACGGCATAGATCAAGGTGAGTGAACCCCCCTTCTTTACAATCCATCCATCCATCCATCTTATTTCGAGTTCCTCTGGAGTGAGACAGAATTCACTCTGAAGAACAGAGCAGTTAAGTGTCTATAGTGGTTGTATATTTTTATATATGCTGATCAGCCATAACATTAAAACCACTGACAGGTGAAGAGAATAACATTGATTATCTTGTTAATCAAAAGTGTGTGTGTGATATTTTCAGGCGTAGCAGCTAACCAGACCCCGGGTGTGGTGTACGGTGTGGTGGACCTCTACGGCATGGCGGTAAAAGTCACCATCGTCCACAATCACAACCACAGTGACCGTTTACGCCGCAACAACGCCATCATGAGAGCGCTGTCGCCCGACGTGGGCCGACCCCGACCCTCCCTCTCGCTCACCCCCGAAGCCCCAGACCGGCTACTCTTCCACGCCAACTGCGGGCAGAAAGCAGCCATCATCGGTGACGGCAGGACGGCGCTGCGACCTCAGTGAGGAAACGTTTTGGTTATAGACCTGTAATAAGGTAATAATTACGTAATAATTAGGTAATAAAAACGCAACGACTACCTAATCGTTTCCTTTCCGATCTGATACGGCACAGCGCGACAGACGACTTTAATCACGGAGTCGTGCTCAGCAATCGCCCGCTACACTCAAACGAAGTGTTCCAGGTGCGCATCGACAAGATGGTGGACAAGTGGGCGGGGTCTATAGAGATCGGCGTCACGACACATAACCCCGCCTACCTACAGCTACCGTCCACCATGACCAACCTGCGCTCAGGTATGCTTTTTTTTTACACTGAATGAGCTTTCACTGGATAGATGAGTTGTGTTTGTGATCTCTAATTATGTTCTTTTATGTTTTATGTAGAAACATCACGTATCGCCCCGTCCGTATCTGTTTCTCCTCACCACCTCTTCTCTCTCACAGGGACGTGGATGATGACAGGGAACGGAGTGATGCACAACGGAACCACCATACTAGACGAGTACGGACACAACCTGGACCGACTAAAAGTACGCTTTCTCTTACAAAAGTGTTTTATTTTATCCCAATATGTACGTGTGTGTGTGTGTGTGTGTGCTTGAGTGAGTTGGTAAATATTATTATTATTATTACTGTTTGTGCGTTGTGTGTACCAGGCTGGAGACACTGTCGGCGTGGTGCGGAAGGAGGACGGCAGCCTACACTTCTTCGTCAACGGAGTTCCTCAGGGCCCAGCAGCCTGGAACGTTCCGGCCAGCGTTTACGCCGTAGTGGACCTGTACGGTCAGGCGGCTCAGGCGACCATCATGGACGACATGGGTGAGAGAGGAACGCTAGAGAAGATAACAGTTGATATACATTTAGCAGTAGCATGTTATTTAAGAATCAACGTCTTTCTCTCCCGTCCAGCCGATCTCCCTCCTCTCCCGGACGACAGCTCCGAGGGTCCGGTCGCCATGTCGCCCGGTAGCCCTTGTTCTGTCACTGGGGTCAGTGCGGCCAGTGACCTTCGCTTCCATCAGCTGCACGGCACCAACGCCGTCATCACCAACGGCGGCCGCACAGCGTTCCGTCAGAACTGCCGCAGCGAGTTCAACGACGCCATCGTCATCTCCAACAGGTGCGTTTTAACCAAGGTGCCGACGTTTACGCTTAGACCTGTTGTTACTGTGATACACCATGCTTCACACCCTCCAAGTAAAGCGCCGTCCGTTTCATTCGAACGTGAATAAAATTCACAGAAGGGGAAAGGACGCGGGACGTGACTGACTTGTGAACAAGAGGGCGTGGCTGTGGGGTTTCGAACCGATTAAAGCACAGGGTAGGGTAGAACGGATGGAAATTACGGGTGAGTCATATCATTTGATTCACCTCAGCAATAAGAGTCGACTCTTTCTTTCAGCTTCCAAAACGATTCATTTTTTCCCCTCTCTAAACCAGACGAAGACTAAAATGAGAAATAATTGAAATTTTTCTTCGATTTTTAATAAATGATGACCAGGATCAAGCGCTTACTGAAGAGGAAGTCGTGCTAACCAACTGCCCAGATGGTAAAAAGTAAATACTATTCCTTATATTTACAACAACAACAACAAAAAAAGAAGAAGAGCAAGCATGAGTCGTATTTCATTGTTCGTGTTTTGGCGAATCAGACAGCGTGCTGTTTATTATTGATGCTGTTAGCTTTGAGACATCTGGGGTTTATCGCATCGCCGGTCAGACTTCCTCCTCTGGTACAGGACGTTCTGTTGAGAAACCATGTGTGTGTGTGTGTGTTAACAGGTGCCTTCGTGACGGTGAGTTGTTTGAGATTGTTATTCAGAAGATGGTGGATCGCTGGTCAGGATCGATAGAGGCAGGTGAGCTGATTTGACGTAATAATACAAGGAACGCTGATGATGTCGTACTATAAAATACAGAACGACAGCGCTTAGTAGGGCGTTACTAAACTCACACCCTGCTGAGGCGTGTTGGTTTTCCCCTTTAATCTAAAGAAATTCAAAGTAAGCTATTTATCAGGTTAGATTAGAGACATTTGACAGATATACTTACTTCTTTTCTTTTTTTTAATAGATTTGTGAATACTTCCAAATGTAATAGATGTACATTTATTTTATTGTTTTTGAGTAAAACTATCTACAGTGGATTTAAAAAGTCTACACACCCCTGTTAAAATGGCGTTTTTTTTTTTTTTTTTTTTTTGTGACGATGAAACCGAGATAAATCATATCAGAACCTTTTTGTACCTTTACTGTAACCCTCTTAATTAAAGTGACCTGGTTGCATAAGTGTGCACACCCCTGATGTAATACTTTAGTCGAAGCAGCTTTAGATTTGATGACAGCATTCGATCCTTTTTGGGGAAGAGTCGATCAGTCTGGAGCGTCTTGACTTCACAGCCCTCTTCAGGTCACCTCACGGATCTTTGATTGGATTGAGGTCTGGATTGGATTCAGGTCTGGGCCATTCCAAAACCTTGAACTTGTTTTGGTGAAGTCGTTGCTTTGTTGATCTGGAGGTTTGCGTCGGGTCGATGTCATGCTGAAAGGTGAAAGCCTTAAGATATTGTTCCCAGTTCCATCTGAAGAAAAACAGCTCCAAAGTATGATGCTGCCACCACCATGCTTCCCCATGAGCATGGTGTTCTTTTGGTGCCAAACATATCTTTTGTTATTAGGGCCAAAAAGTTCAACTTTGGTCTCATCAGACCATAACACATTATTCCACATGCTTACTGCAATTCTATTCAATTTAATGTTGCTTTAATCTCCTGATCTTCTCATCGATTTTAGAAGGACGTCCTGTTCTTAGTAGTTCTTAGTAGTGTAGGGCGGCTGTGGGTCAGTCGCTAGAGCGGGTGTTCCATTAATCGTAGGGTTGGTGGTTCGATTCCCGGCCCGGATGACTCCACACGCCGAAGTGTCCTTGGGCAAGACACTGAACCCTGAGTGGCTCCCGATGGCAAGTTAGCTCCGTGCATGGCAGCTCTGCTCCCATTGGTGTGAGACTCTGTGTGTGTGTGAATGAGACACAGTGTAAAGCGCTTTGGATAAAAGCGCTATATAAGTGCACCATTTAGTGTCCCTGTCGTGCCGTATTTTCTCCACTTGTTGATTATTATCTTTACAGCGTTCCATGGTATATCCAGTGCCTTAGGAATTTATTTCTAACCCTCTCCTGATTCATGTTTCAACACTAAGATCCCGTTCCTGCTTTGTAAGCTCGTTGTGGCCCGTGGATTTTCCGGTTAGATGTCACCAAGAAGATGTCAGGACGATCCTATAGGAACGGCCGGACTTTATTTGGGGTTAATCAGTGCCCCCTAGTGGAATAACAGAGATTAGCTGTTTCTTCTTTCAATTCCATTACATTTATTCATTTAGCAGACGCTTTTATCCAAAGCGACTTACAAATGAGACACATTCACACACCAATGGTAGCATAGCTGCATGCAAGGTGCTAGCTTGCCATCGGGGGCAACTTAGGGTTCAGTGTCTTGCCCAAGGACACTGGATTCGAACCACCAACCCTACGATTAGTGGATTAGTGGACAACCCGCTCTACCGACTGAGCCACAGCCGCCCTTAATTGATAGCAGGTGTACACTAATAAGTATTGAACATGAGGTTGAATGTGATTGGTCGATTCTGAACACATTCCCAGTTATGAAAGCGTGTGCACACTGATGCAAGCTGCGTATCGGACGTTTTTTCTTTTTTTATTCCCCACTATTAAACATTTCCGGGTTATGGTTATGTTTGTCACTTGATATTTATATGATGCAATTTCACACTAAAAGATGAAAAAAGGTTCTGACGTGAAACTTTTTCACCTTTATGATCTAAACGCTACTACACGTAGTCGGCGTAGACCATGACGTTGCTTCCATTCTGCGTGTTGGTGAAATAAATTTCAAACGTACGAGGTTGAATACTTTAATTGTTATGTGTTTTAGGAGTGACCGCGATCAGGCCAGAGGAACTGGAGTTCCCCAACACTATGACTGACATCGATTACGATACCTGGATGCTGAGGTGCGTCGCATGGCTTGATATTAGGACTCGAATGGCGGCCATTTTGTCGGAGTTTATAACTTTGCTGTGTGATTTGGGGCGTGTCTCAATCGGCTTGTTGAGTAATCAGGGCACTGATTAGGGAGTCGGCCATTTTAAAGTTCTGTCTCGATCGTAAAACCCTTCAAATGGCTCCCTATAAAACTCCCACAGTGCACTGCATCGATGCTCACTGTGTTCGCTTACTGGAAATGACCTCATGTTTTCTGAAGCCTCTCAGATCTTGGAGAGAGAGAGAAAATGGCGGACGAGCTCCATGCCAACTTTGTCTACAAATGTAATCAGCTTGTTATCGTCGTCGTAGCTTTCGAATGATTACTTATGTTCGACTCTAACGACTTTGATGGAGACATAAAGCACGTTGATGCAGCTGTATTGCTGTGTTTTCAGAAGGTCGTCCTGGAACTATGTAGTTCTGTAAAGTGTGTGTGGTTCCTGTAAGGTTTTGGGAACGTCACAGCTTATTGGGATGCGTATCCTGATCTACGGCTCCTCATGCCTCTTGCCTCTCTGTTCTCTCGCTCTGTTACAGTGGCACGGCGATCATGCAGGACGGGAACACCATGAGGAATAACTACGGCTGTGATCTGGACTCACTGGGGACGGGCTCCAGGATCGGAATGATGCGTTCAGCCTCTGGAGATCTGCACTACTACATAAACGGGGTGGACCAGGGCGTGGCGTGTACCGGATTACCACCAGGTAAAGGGGGATGGAACCGAATTTACACACATCAGTGGCTTCTGTTTTCATTTGGTCAAAATGTCCTTCTGTATGTCCCAGTACCTCTCAGTCTCTCTCTCTCTCTCTCTCTGTCAGTGTCTTTCTCTCACTCTCTTTCTCTCTCTGTCAGTGTCTCACTCTGTCTCTCTCTGTCAGTGTCTCTTTCTCACTCACTCTCCGTCAATGTCTCTCTCTCACTCTCTGTCAATGTCTCTCTCTCACTCTCTGTCAATGTCTCTCTCTCACTCTCTGTCAATGTCTCTCTCTGTGTCTCTCCCTCACTCTCTTTCTGTCAGTGTCTCTTTCTCACTCTCTGTCAATGTCTCTCACGCTCTGTCAGTGTTTCTCTCACTCTCTGTCTCTCTCTGTCAGTGTCTCTTTCTCACTGTCTTTCTCTGTCGGTGTCTCTCGCTCACTCTCTTTCTCTCTCTCAGTGTCTCTCTCTCTCACTCTGTCTCTCTCTGTCAGTGTCTCTCTCTCACTCTGTCTCTCTCTGTCAGTGTCTCTTTCTCACTCTGTCTCTCTCTGTCAGTGTCTCTTTCTCACTCCGTCTCTCTCTTAGTGTCTCTCTCACTCTCTGTCTCTCTCTGTCAGTGTCTCTCTCACTCTGTCTCTCTCTGTCAGTGTCTCTCTCACTCTGTCTCTCTGTCAGTGTCTCTCTCACTCTCTTTCTCTCCGTCAGTGTCTCTCACTCTCAGTCTCTTTCTCACTCTGTCTCTCTCTGTCAGTGTCTCTTTCTCACTCTGTCTCTCTCTGTTAGTGTCTCTCTCTCTCTCTGTCAGTGTCTCTTTCTCACTCTGTCTCTCTCTGTCAGTGTATCTTTCTCACTCTGTCTCTCTGTCAGTGTATCTTTCTCACTCTGTCTCTCTGTCAGTGTCTCTTTCTCACTCTGTCTCTCTGTCAGTGTCTCTCTCACTCTCTGTCTCTCTGTCAGTGTCTCTTTCTCACTCTCTGTCTCTCTGTCAGTGTCTTTTCTCACTCTCTTTCTCTCTGTCAGTGTCTCTCTCACTCTCTTTCTCTCTCTGTCAGTGTCTCTCTCTCACTCTCTGTCTCTCTCTGTCAGTGTCTCTCTCTCTCACTCTCTGTCTCTCTCTGTCAGTGTCTCTCTCACTCTCTCTGTCACTGTCTCTTTCTCACTCTCTCTCCGTCTCTGTCAGTGTCTCTCTCACTCTGTCTCTCTCTTAGTGTCTCTCTCACTCTCTTTCTCTCTGTCAGTGTCTCTCTCTCTCACTCTGTCAGTCTCTTTCTCACTCTGTCTCTCTCTGTCAGTGTCTCTCTTCTCACTCTGTCTCTCTCTGTCAGTGTCTCTCTCTCTCACTCTGTCTCTCTCTGTCAGTGTCTCTCTCACTCTCTGTCTCTCTCTGTCAGTGTCTCTATCTCACTCTCTGTCTCTCTCTGTCAGTGTGTCTCTCAATTTGTCCCTCTGTCAGTGTCTCTCTCACTTTTTCTCTCTCACTCTCTGTCTCTCTCTGTCAGTTTTTCTTTCCCACGCTCTCTCTCTGTCAGTGTCTCACTCTCTCACTCTGCCAGTCTCTCTCTCATGCTCTGTCTCACTTTGTCACTGTCTCTACATCTTTCTCTTGGTCTCTCTCTCTCTCTCTCTCTCTCTCTCTCTGTATCTGTCTGTTGCTTCCTGTCTCTCTCTCCATTGCTGTCTTTATCTCTACTCTCTTTCCCCAATCTCTCTCTGTATCTTTATCTGTCTCTCTGTATCTCTCTCTTCCCCATCAATTTTTCTCTCTCTCTCAGTCTCACTCTCTCTGTTGCTGTATCTCTCTGTCTCTCTCTCTCTCTCTCTCTCTCTCGTCCCCCATCACTGTCTCTCTTTCCTCCCTATTTTTCAGTTTCTATCTTTGGCAGTCTCTCTTTCTCTCTGGTGCTGTCTTTCTCTATCAAAATTCAGTTTAAAGTATTTTATTGGCCTGATTGTTTACATACAATATTGCAAAAGGATTAGGTAAGAAAGGTGAATTTTAAAAGTTAATCTCTCTGTCTCCCTGTCTTTCCGCCTGTCTTTCTGTCTGTCTCTCTATATGTCTTTCTTGGTATCTGTTTGCGTGGCAATATAAGTATTGCCAAAGCTTAGATACGGACTTTAAAAACACATGATAACATTGATAAACACATTGATTCAACACTCTCTCTCTCTCTCTCTCTCTCTCTCTCTCAGACGTGTATGCTGTGATAGATCTGTATGGTCAGTGTGTTCAGGTGGCCATCACCAGCTCATCTGGTCCTCTTGACAACAGCCTGTGCACCAGTAACATCACAGAGAAGAGTTTCCCAATACACTCACCAGGTACGCCCAGACGACGAGCGTATCCTTATTGTATCATTACACTTACTGTAGTTTCACCTCGCTTCTTTAATAAAATACATTTGTGTGTCTCCCTCTAGTGGCAGGAGTGGCTCATCGTCTGCACAACAAACACGGGAAGAACGTGGTGGTGCTGGGAGACGGCTGCCAGGCCGTCAGGGTGGGAGGGTATTCTCACGGCATCGTCTTCAGCGCAAAGGAGCTCAAGACGGACGAACTGTTCGAGGTGAGATCCGGGCATTCGTAGTGATCTGTACCGTACTGTCCGGTTCACGTTACAGATCTGCTCTCTCCTGCTCCAGGTGAAGATCAATGAGGTGGACGAGCAGTGGTCCGGTTCGCTTCACATCGGCTTGACCACCCTGCAACCCCCAGACCTGCCCTCCTGCCCCCTCAGCGGCCTGTCGCCCTCCCTCACACAGCTCAGGTCAAAGGTCACCTGGCTGCTCGCCGGGTCAGAGGTCAGACGCAACGGCGTGCTGCAGAGACAAAACTACGGCTGCTCGCTCGACCGACTGATGGTGAGAGAACGAGATGCAGGAGGTGGACAATAATGAAACTTTTTTTTGTTTGTTTGTTTTACAGGAGGAGTAAATAGACAGGTGTGTGTGTGTGTGTTACAGGAGGAGTAAATAGACAGGTGTGTGTGTGTGTGTTACAGGAGGAGTAAATAGACAGGTGTGTGTGTTACAGGAGGAGTAAATAGACAGGTGTGTGTGTGTGTGTTACAGGAGGAGTACATAGACAGGTGTGTGTGTGTGTGTGTGTGTTACAGGAGGAGTACATAGACAGGTGTGTGTGTGTTACAGGAGGAGTAAATAGACAGGTGTGTGTGTGTGTTACAGGAGGAGTAAATAGACAGGTGTGTGTGTGTTACAGGAGGAGTAAATAGACAGGTGTGTGTGTGTGTGTGTGTGTTACAGGAGGAGTAAATAGACAGGTGTGTGTGTGTGTGTGTGTTACAGGAGGAGTAAATAGACAGGTGTGTGTGTGTGTTACAGGAGGAGTAAATAGACAGGTGGTGTGTGTGTTACAGGAGGAGTAAATAGACAGGTGTGTGTGTGTGTTACAGGAGGAGTAAATAGACAGGTGTGTGTGTGTGTTACAGGAGGAGTAAATAGACAGGTGTGTGTGTGTGTGCGTTACAGGAGGAGTACATAGACAGGTG
>JAFFST010048561.1:7733-19051 GCA_022414735.1 Noturus placidus
TTGTTGATTCTTCACAAAAAATTACAGTTTTATATCTTTATGTTTGAGGCCTTAAATGTGGCAAAAGGTCAAACAGTTCAAGGGGGCCGAATACTTTCGCAAGGCACTGTACTTGTTCACTCCTTTGGAACCAGTTATCTACTGCTGGTGAATCGGTCAGGTTGGCGTTCCAAGGAAATAGTGGGGTTACATACCCGAGTATGCATTGAAAGGGAGTGAGTTGGGTGCTTGAGTGTTGTTGTGAGTTCTGAGCATAATTTGCCAAAGGCAGAACCTTGAACCAGTCCTTTTGGTTTTTAGCACAGAATGTTCTCAAGCAGTGGCCGATCTCCTGGTCGGCCCTCTCGACCTGTTTGTTGGTCTGTTTGTGGTATCCAGAGGTTTTGCTGAGAGTTACCCCCAGCTTGCCCATGAAACTGGCCCAAACTTGAGAGTTGAATTGAGTGCCTCTGTCACTCATAATGTTTGCTGACATCCCAAAAAATCTGAGGAATGGCAGAGGCAGAGGAATGAGGCAGAGTGACTTTAAGAAACAGTTGACAATTACCAGGATGGTGGTGTGGCTTTGTGACTCCGAAAGATTCGTAATGAAATCTACAGCAATGTGTGACCAGGGCATCTATGATATGGGCAGGGGCAGTACCTTACTAGCTGGCAGAGTTTGGGGGACCTTGGCTTGGGCACAGGCAGAACAGGAGGAAAGATGTGCATGCGAGAATGTTGGGCCACCAGCGAGCATGTTTCACCACCAGTTCCTGTCTCATAGCAGGTGGTAAGTACGTTGGGTCCCTGGGTGGCCAGTGGCTATGGAGTTGTGTGCCCACTTGAGTTGAGTTGAACTTGCAGATTGTCTACTTATTGCAGGGTTGGTGGTTCGGCCCACATGCCAAAGTATCCTTGGGCAAGACACTGAACCCTAAGTTGCTCCTGATGGCAGGCTAGCCCCTTGTGTGAGAGTGTGTGAGTGGGTGAATGGGAACGATTTACATGGACAAGGAACCTGATGTGGTGGGGTGCAGGCGATAAGCTCAGTCTGGTTCACATGTAATAGCTCCCACAAAACAATATGGACACAGAATGAGCACCTATACTGCTTTTATGAGGACAGGCTGCATGCAGGGCATGAGCTTTAGTATTCTTGAAGCCAAGTCGATAAGAGAGGGTGAACTGGAACCACGTGAAAAGCAGTGACCATCGGGCCTGGTGAGGGTTAAGATGTTTCACAGTTTTGAGGTATTCAAGGTTTTCATGGTCAGTAAAAATGGTCAATGAATGAGCGGCACCCTTTTAGCCAGTGACTAAAATGCTCAAGGGTCAGTTTTACTGCCTACAGCTCTCTGTTCAGCTTGGGTGAGTGTTTTGGAGAAATAGAACACTGGATGAAGCTTGGGCTTTTCTCCAAATCTTTGTGATAAGACAGCTCGTACTCCTGTTTCTGAAGCATCCACTTCTTCACTGAAGGGTTTCAACAGATCAGGGTGTTTCAATATGGGAGCTGTGTTGAAGGCTGCTTTCAGCTGGTTTAGGTTCAGTTGGGGGTTGTGCTGGCGATTGTCATCCATTGCAGCCATGTTTGTCTGCTGCAGTGCATTCTGGGATGTTGAGTTGAGGAACAAGTTGACCTGACAGTATGGCATAAGCTGATATGTCAAGAATAATGTTAAGAGAACGCATATTGAGTGGTAGAAAAGGTCAAATGTGGGTAAAAATCACCAGCATGGTCAAAAGCTCATTCATTAATTTGATCATCTTCAGAAAGTCATTGCTTTATCCTGGTCAGAGACGTCGTTAGCCAAAATATCTCGAACAAAAAATGGCAAACACAAGCAAGAATATGTGTAGCTTGATGATCGAACTACTGCATAAGGTTCCACTTGTTTCTAATCTGTAATTGGTGTTTACAGTGTGGGATTCAGGAGAAGTACAGTGTCAATCATATTCTGATGTCTTTAAAATGTCAGTGATGCAGTGAGATGGAATTTTTTCAAATGTAATTTCTTTTCCTTTTTTGGTGCTAAGCAGACTTTAAAATGATGGAACTTTACTTGTGGTTGAGCTTCATACAAAAAGGGAATGTATATTTTTATTACTCAAGCTAAGTGGAAAATGTCAAAATTTCACTATGGGAAGGTTTTCCCAAGCTAACCATTCACATTCACAACATTCATTTAGTGATAGTATTTGTACTGTAGTTTTGTTTTGTTTTCACCTTGGAGGAGACGCCCCGAACCCTCATACACTGGTCAGGGGGCTGAGCCTCCAGATGCCTTAAATTCTCAGTAACGCCCCTCATGCTCAGTTGGACTATAAGACAGTTTGTTGAAAGGACATGCTCATATACAAAGTTGGGGTTTAAGATGGTGATGCTGATGTGGATTACAGTGGTGATTTTTAGTTATACTGGTGAGTCATCATTGTTTTGTAATATACAACATGTCTATTGTAACATGCAGGTTTTATTAAGAATAATTTGCTTAAACTCTTATTTAGTTCACTATCTGAAATGGTCCTAGAGGCTAAATGTACAACCAGCAAAGCCATACAACATTTTATTGAAAGTCTTAAAGGTTTTGTGGCATTTAGATATACAAAATGTATTCTGTGATGTCTAACATTAGATTCTGCCCAAATGAACATCATCAATCAGCCGAACCCAGTGATCACTGCAGCTTCTAGAGATAACGTGACTCTACATTGCCTTCGAGTGGAAGAAGGAAACACTGATCCCATCATTTGGTACAAACAAACAGTAGGACACGAGCCTCGTGTAATAGTCACAGTCCATAAACTAGCACAGAATCCCATTTTTGAAGATCAATTCAACTCGCCGAGGTTTTCTGTGGAGAATTCAATAGGAAGCTGCAATTTGAAAATTACTAACGTGGAACCATCAGACGAAGCCGTGTATTACTGTGGATTAAAAACGTTTGCAATAGCATTTGGAAAAGGAACATTTTTATCTGTGAAAGGTAAGATAAACTTTAATTGCACTCAATAATTCTGTAATGATATTCATTTAAAAAAAATTTCACAAGGTAAGTTTTATTAGCATTATCTTAAAACTTTATCTCCATTACCTTGACATAAAGTGCATTTGGATACTGCCATGGATTTACAGAAACATAATCATAACCTTATTAGAAGAAAGTACATACTATTTTCTATCCCTAAAAACAGTTTTATTGATAAGACAAACTATTCCTGACTGTTGAAGCAGTCTGGAGTCCTGTACCTTGTTCCTATTGCAGATGGAACATTTCTTTAATCCATATTAGTTACTTGTTATGCTATAAAGCAGCAATTATACTATATCTGACACGTTCTATGCTACTGTGAAAAAATATCATCAGAAGGGAAATTGCATTAGATTTTCTTAACTATTAATATCTAATGCATTTTATAAATACGCGTAAATATCGCTTATAAATGCCTGAGAAATCTCTGTTGTGCATCATTTCTTCAGTAGAGTCTTTATTTATTTATTTTTTGTTATTTAATGATCATAAAATAATGATCACATTATAGTCTAGACATGGATATTTATCAAGATATTGTAAATATATTAGATATTCACAGCAAAAAAATATATATACATATGCAAATATGTGAGTAATAAACAATAAAAGAAAGGAGAGGGGAGTAAATGAGATCTTCCACTGTGTATATCACACTGAACAGGTGAAGGAGATGTAAAATTGTCAGTGTCGCAGAGCGGCGTGTCGGACTCGGTTCCTGCAGGAGCGTCAGTGACTCTGCAGTGCTCGGTTCTCTCTGAGAGCAGATCAGCAGAACTCCAAGTGCTCTGGTTCAGAGCTGCTCCACCACAATCCCATCCTCAAATCATTTACACTCATCACAACAGCAGCCATCAGTGTAAGAGCGGCTCTTCTACACACACCTGTGTGTACAACTTCTCCAAGAACATCCTCAGCCTCAATGATACTGGAACTTACTACTGCGCTGTGGCCGTGTGTGGGAAGATCATTTTCGGGAACGGGACACGCGTACAGCTGGGTAAGACATTACATTTTTTCTTCATAAACCATAATAGTTATTTGTCTATCTACTCTATACCTGTTTATTTGTATCGGGTCATTTAATAAATTCTGGCACAATGTTGTATAATTTTTGACAAAACCTTCTTGAAGAAATCTTATACATTTTAGTTGAATTGAAACAAATGCACAATTACATCGTATGTTCCAGAATTTTCTGAACAACCCACTAGTATTTGTTTTCTGATTGCTTAACTACTGATGTTAATTTGCAGTTGTTAAAATAGTCAAAGTCTACACGTTGTAGCAGTATTGACGTTGTGATATTTACCGTGTGACAGAGAGATCTGTGGATCCTGTAGTGATCTACCTCACTGTCGCTTTAGGAGTCTGTGTGCTCGTGATCTTTGCTTTGATCTTTGTCATAACCTGTGGACGCGGACACTGTGAACAACGCAGTGGTAAGTCTGCATTATGTATTTTATTAAAGTTCATATATTATTACAAAGTTATTATAATATTCTATTATTTCCCTTATACACACGAGTCATGAGTTTAGTACACAAATTAGTACTGATTTAGTACTTTATTTTAAACTCTATCTAAGTTCATAGGAATACGTGATCTACGGAGTTACTGTGACCATCTTGAAGATGATTATTTTTCTTATAGCACCACATCCAGGAGTGTTTATCCTGCTTATAACACAGTAATTTAACCATTTTTATGATTTAAGAAACGTCATAATTTGTATTCACTTAGAGTTGCTTTTAATGTTGTGGAATGTCCAGAACGTTAGTTTGTGTTATCACTTACATTATAGCAGCTATAAACACTCATTCCATCGCTAGCATTGTTTTTCCTGTCTTGAAGTTAATAACACCCTCAGAAAATACTCACCACAGAGGTGGCTCAGTCAGTAGAGCGGGTCGTCCACTAATCCACTAATCGTAGGGTTGGCGGTTCGAATCCCGGCCCGGGTGATCCCATGCCGAAGTGTCCTTGGGCAAGACACTGAACCCTAAGTTTCCCCCGATGGCAAGCTAGCACCTTGCATGCAGCTCTGCTACCATTGGTGTGTGAGTGTGTCTCATTTGTAAGTCGCTTTGGATAAAAGCGTCTGCTAAATGAATAAATGTAGATCCGATCATCAAATGTGAATTTTCTTCTCTACAGTGAGACTCAAACAAGGTTCTCTGACAGACAAGACGCTCGGTCAGGTAAATATTCAGGATATGTGAAGTTATAAATGAACAAGCAATTAGTCTTTGTAATAAAAGTCAGAATTCAGCAATGTCGTCTGAGATTTCATCTCCATTCCTACAGGACTGTGACAATGAGCTGAATTACGCTGCGTTACATTTCGATGAGAGGAGAGCCAAACGAGGACGAGTGAAGAAACAACAACCTCAAGATGTTATATATTCTGATGTGCGACGTCCTTCTGTAACTTAGATCTGATCTCTAATCTGATTCAGTGTCATTAGTTCTGTTATCAGGTTTCATTTGTACTGTAGATGTTTTGTTAAAGATAGAAATATATGCACCTTGTCTTTTGTTGCTTCTGTACATGTAAATTAAAACCCTAACATGTTCTGAAATGCTGTATTTCTCATATTCCACAGCAATTTGCCAACTATTACATTTTGTAATTATTGTTGTAGATTTCTTGTATCATTTCTTATTTTAATAATCCAAGGAGCAAATATTTGGCATCACACACGTATACAGATATTTTTTCTAATGAAAAATTTACTCACAATCTATAATTTGTGCAACAGGGTTGTACTATAAACTGACCTCATCAGTCAATATAACAACCTGAGAATGGAATGAGAGACTTTTTTTATTCCTGTGAATTTCGGGAAATTTGAGTGATGCAACTTCCTGTAGAACATGTCATGTAACTTATGGAATATTCCAAATTGTATATAGGGGTGAATGTGTTCAGGTAACAGGGTTGAGTGTATACTTTGCGACACAAAATATACATTTTTCATAAACTATTATGGGGGCGCACGGTGGCTTAGAGGTTAGCACGTCCGCCTCACACCTCCAGGATCCGGGGTTCGAGTCCCGCCAGGGCCATGTGTGTGTGGAGTTTGCATGTTCTCCCCGTGCGTCGGGGGTTTCCTCCGGGTACTCCGGTTTCCTCCCCCAGTCCTAACACATGCATGTTAGGCTGATTGGCGTGTCTAAAGTGTCCATAGTGTATGAATGTGTGTGTGTGAGTGTGTATGTGATTGTGCCCTGCGATGGACTGGCACTCTGTCCAGGGTGTACCCCGCCTTGTGCCCAATGCTCCCTTGGATAGAATCCAGGTTCCCTTGTGACCCTGAAAAGGAGTAAGCGGTTGAAGATGGATGGATGGATAAACTATTATGGATAACTCATCAACATTTTATTGAAAGTCTTAAAGGTTTTGTGGCATTTAGATATATAAAAAAATGTATTCTGTGACGTCTAACATTAGATTCTGCCCAAATGAACATCATCAATCAGCTGAACCCAGTGATCACTGCTGCTTCTGGAGATACCGTGACTCTACATTGCCTTTGAGTGGAAGAAGGAAACACTGATCCCATCATTTGGTACAAACAAAGAGTAGGATATGAGCCTCGTGTAATAGTCACAGTCCATAAACTAGCACAGAATCCCTATTTTATTTATATAATCGTGTTCTAATGTCATTCTCATTCCCACAGGTCTGTGACTCTGTGGAGCTGAATTACACTGCCTTACACTTTAATGAAAATAAATCCAAAACAGGGAGAGAAAGTAGAAAACCACCTCAAGACACTCTGAAGTCAGATCTCTCACCATGATGTAGATTATTATGTCTTCAATTCTTTTTTGGAATAAAGTTCAAACTGGTGGACTGCTCATTTCATTTTCATTTCATTTCCAAGGCAAGGTAAGGCAAGGAACCAGCTGAAATCCTCCTATCTGTGCAAATTTATATTTGGACTGTTATCCACAAGTGGAAGCAACATCACTCCGTCATCAACCAGCCACGGATAGGAGTTTCTCGCAAGATTTCTGTCCAGGGAGTCAGAAGAATAAACAGAAGAGTAGCCCAAGAGCCAAGGAGCACTCGGAAAGAGCTCCAGAAACACTTGGAGGCAGCAGGAACCATCGTCACAGAGAAAACAATAGGGAGATTTCATGTGAATTACCTCATTGGAAACATATTTACAGAATTTTTTTATGTGTTCAATACTTATTTCCTCCTCACTACTTCCTGAGACGACATGAGGAAGAAACCTGCAGAACGGAAACTAATCCTCTTCTGGGTGACACCGGATTACGAGTCATTACTCTTCCACAAATGTCCATCCATCCATCCATCTCCAACCGCTTACTCCTTTTCAGGGTCACGGGGAACCTGGAGCCTATCCCAGGGAGCAACGGGCACAAGGCGGGATACACCCTGGACAGGGTGCCAGTCCATCGCAGGGCACAATCACATTCACACACACACCCATTCATACACTACGGACACTTTAGACACGCCAATCAGCCTACCATGCATGTCTTTGGACTGGGGGAGGAAACCGGAGTACCCGGAGGAAACCCCCGACACACGGGGAGAACATGCAAACTCCGCACACACATGGCCCTGGCGGGACTCGAACCCTGGACCCTGGAGGTGTGAGGCGGACGTGCCAACCACTAAACCAACTCTTCCACAAATGTGTGTTATTTTATACAGTAACACTGTATATTTGCAATTACATGTGGGGGGGGGGGAACTACACTAAAAGATCATCAAGAAAAAAAGGAATGAAAGAAAATGTACTTTGAGGATAACGAGCCATCGGCACTCCCACGCTCAACCAAACAATCGATGAATGAGTATCCAGGTGAGTCTAGGGTCATTTAAAGAAAGAACCTTACTGAAAAGCCATATCTACCTATATTTCTAATCTGTTGCTAATATAATTAACTACAACAATCTAAAAGTTTTTTCACTTTACTTCTATTTTTAACAAATCAATCTTTTCATGTTGATCATTCAGACACAGATATTAAAAACACCGATTATCTCACTAGATAGTTTGCGTGCTGAGTAAAGGTCTGTGGAATATATTACATTTCCAGTTGTTTTCTGTAGAGAATTTGTAAAAAAGTACGAATCAGAATTAAGGAGAAGCTGGGCTCAAAATCGCTTTATAAACTTTGAGAGAGGTCGTTCCCTCACAAGCCTCTCTTTTGGTCTCTAAAGACAATGATTTATGCTTTGCCCTAAATACACATCACACTAAGTTTACGTGCTCGCGCCCAGCCTCTCACCGCACGTTACATTACTACGCAGGGTTTTACTGGTAAATCTAGAGCAAACCTCATATGGACTATTTTTCTTTGTGGCTATAGTGGTTTGAGGCTGAATACATTTCAGTCTAAACGTAAGAGAAAGGCTGAGATGAAAGTTCATACCATCTAAAATGCAGATACATGATTTGAGACTATGAATATCGTTCATTTGTATAATAATAGTACTTGGTTTAAGAAAGTATCATATAATGTGTTTACTTTTAAATACATTAACCTGGGACAGGCGTAGTGGGGGGTGTACCAAACCACCTTATTGTATAACTACTGTAACATTACTGCTGCATTTTAATAATGCACTGAAACATGCAGTAACATCCATTCATTCATCCATTCATCCATCTTCTATACTGTTTGTCCTTCCTTCAGGGTCACGGGGAACCTGGAGCCTATCCCAGGGAGCATCGGGCACAAGGCGGGGTACACCCTGGACAGGGTGCCAGTCCGTCGCAGGGCACAATCACACACACACTCACACACCCATTCATACACTACGGACACTTTAGACACGCCAATCAGCCTAACATGCATGTGTTTGGACTGGGGGAGGAAACCGGAGAACCCGGAGGAAACCCCCGACACACGGGGAGAACATGCAAACTCCGCCCACACAGGGTCACCGTGGGAATCGAACCTCCGACCCTGGAGGTGTGACGCGAACATGCTAACCACTAATCCACCATGCGCCCCATACAGTAACATATTAATCGTAAAATTAAACTACAACATAAAAGCATTTATCTGGAGCAACATTGAAATTTCATATAAACTGGGTGATATTTTCATCCTGATTCTTTCTTGTTATAGAAAAACAAGTCAACACCTCCTGAGCAATCAGAAAGAGGACTTGACAATGCTGCAATATAATTAAAAAATAACTATAACTTTAATTATAACTATATAAGTAAGTTTATATATATACAGTATATATATATATATATATATATGTAAAGCATATTATGCGCATTATGAAATTTTTCTAAGCCCTTTTAAACCATCCCAAAATGTGTAACAAACTTTAAATATAATGATGATTTTTAAGAAGGCCACCTTGTGCCATTTTCATTGCTGTTGCTTATGGGAGGAGAAACTCACAGGAAGTTTGTGATGTCAGAACCACATGTTATAAATCTTTGCCTTGAAGTGAAATGTACTTAGTTGGACCTTCTGACAGGTCTTCATCAAGAGGACATGCAGCACACAGACCTCAGACTCAAGATGATAGCGGTGGTGTGGATTACAGTGGGGCTTTTTTATAATATTGGTAAGTGTTAACAAAATTGCAATGATTGATTGACAGCTATTCTATTTGCAATAAATTGAAATAAATAATTAAATAAAATATTACCATTAAAGTCCTGGAGAAAGTGTGTGATATACAGTAAAGAGAGTGATCACAATATACAGAGTAAAATCTTCATACACTGTCTTCTTGAATACGTTTTTAATATGTTGGGTCATTTTTTGTTCTCTGGCTCCTAACATTAGATCCTGCACAAACAAACCCTAACCCTAACCCTGACGTCCATCAGCCGAACCCGGTGATCACTGCTTCTTCTGGTGATAACGTGACTCTACAGTGCTTTCTGCTGGGAGAAGACAATACTGATCCCATCGTCTGGTACAAGCAAGCAGGAAGACTCGAACCGTCTTTAGTGGCTGTGGTTCAGAAAGCACAGGATCCCATTTACAAAGATGAATTCACATCTCCAAGGTTCAGAATCGAGAAAGGAAGCCAGAACTGTCATTTGAAGATAATCAACGTGAACCCATCAGATGAGGCCATGTATTACTGCGGCTTGATTACATTTATAACAAGATTCGCAAAAGGAACTTTTTTATCAGTGAAAGGTAAGCAGTTATACTCATACTAGCAGTTTGGCTAGTTGGCAAAATGGACAATATTCATTTTATATATATATATATATATATATATATATATATATATATATATATATATATGTTTTGTACTTATTAACATTAAAATCCCATAATTATTTGTCATTATTGTTAGACATGTGCTTTGACGGCTTTATACAATTATGAAAGTCTTGTTGCCAGGTTGCTCTGAAACCTATCCAAGGTTTTATTCCACTTATATAACAGCCATTTACAAAAGTTAATTTATTCAAGAATGATCCATCATACGTTTTATTCATTTAAATTAAAGAACAATATATGGATTATTTTAAGTTACCTCTGACTGAAAGAGCATTCTCTGGAGACTCCTTAAAGAAAACATCACCATGTCAATGATTATAAACATTTTGAATAAGCTTATGTCGAGAGTTCACATTATAAGTTCCTATGTACTACAGAAACGATAATATATGAGAATGATTGTGTGGATATAAACCCGTGACTGAGCTGCTGTTATAGGAAATTAATGAACACTTTCTGACCGTATAATATTCTATAAAAGACGGTTAGTGTTTCAGATTAAATGCGGTTCTTTTGGTTGAAGCATAAAAACAGAGTGCAGGTCTTTCCTTAAACCTTACATGTTTATGATGTCTTGGAGGATGCCATGTGCTTTTTATGACTGTATACGTTGTCAGAGCATCAAATATTATGATGCAGTCTAGCAGATAAACCCGAGTTAGACGTGTCTGTTATTCAGAGCAGCGTGTTGGACAAAGGATTTAAAGAGTGTACACTGAATAATACTTACCTGCATACAGTATATGCGAGTAATAAACAATAAATGCAAGAGGAGAGGATAGCACGTGAGATCTTCCACTCTCTATATCACACTGAACAGATGATGGCGCTGTAAAAGTGTCAGTGTCGCAGAGCGGCGTGTCGGACTCGGTTCCTGCAGGAGCGTCAGTGACTCTGCAGTGCTCGGTTCTCTCTGAGAGCAGATCAGCAGAACTCCAAGTGCTCTGGTTCAGAGCTGCTCCACCACAATCCCATCCTCAAATCATTTACACTCATCACAACAGCAGCCATCAGTGTGAGAGCGGCTCTTCTACACACACCTGTGTGTAC
>JAFFST010048574.1:20945-39066 GCA_022414735.1 Noturus placidus
GTTGGATGGATGGATGGATGGATGGATGGATGGTTGGATGGATGGATGGTTGGATGGATGTATGGATGGATGGTTGGATGGATGGATGGATGGTTGGATGGATGGATGGATGGATGGTTGGATGGATGGATGGATGGATGGATATATGGATGGATGGATGGATGGATGGATGGATGGTTGGATGGATGGATGGATGGATGGATGGTTGGATGGATGGATGGATCTATGTATGCTTTGGGTCATCATCGTACTGAAAGCTGAAATTCCTGTTCATCTTCAGCAGACGCCTGAAGGTTTTTACACTAAAATCAACCGGCATTTGTAGCCATTCCTGATTCCCTCCACCGTGATTAAATCCCCAGTTCTAGCTGAAGACAAGCAGCCCTAAAGCATGACGCTTCCACCACCATGCTTCACCGTGAGCGTGGAGTTATTACACCATGTGGAATTGGTCTCATCAGACTATTACACATTGTGCCATATGATCTGGAGGTGATTTATTTGCCCCACACGCGCTTACTTTTTGATTATTATTTTATTTGAATGCAGCTCTAAGCACAATAACATGTTCAATCTTGTGTCACTGGATGCACGCCCAAATCCTGTTGACTCGGACAGAACTGCTGTTCATTTCGATGTTTTTAGTTTCCATTTAGGCATTTTACTCACAATCACGCCCTTGTGGAAGACAAATAGGTTTGGGTTTCTCTCGATTTGGCCTGGTCCCATCTCTCCGTCATCTCACTTTCATTATCAGCTTCACTCCGCCCTGCCCGTCGTGAAAAGTGTCAGTGGTTTTTTTGTGTTTTAGTTGTCATAATCCACGCTCTTTACAGGTAATGGCACCAGTCTGATCGTAACACGTGGAGTTTTTTTTTTTTTTTTTTAAACAACATATATATATATATATTGCAGAATACGTTCTCACGTGCAGGTCCGTACTCTCGGAGACAAGTGGCTTTTGATGAACAATACTGAAAGTGCCTGACACCACAGAAGCTGAAGCAGGCCGCTGACTTGGAAACACTTTTTGGCTGACTCAACTCATCAACGTTAGTGCGCCGGCAAAGCTTCGCCTTTGAATGAATGAAAGAAAGCGTAGAATGACTCAACGCAAACAATGAATGAATCTCGCGCTGATTTGTGGAACATGACATGTTCCTGGAGGCACTGGATCCTCCTCTTCTTCCTCCTCTTCATCCTGCTCTGCTGGCCCACACTGGAACGCTGTACCGTTTGGGCTGGTGTGTCATCCTAGTGTGTGTGTGTGTGTGTGTGTGTGTATGGAGGCTCGGTGTGAGTGGAACTGAGACAATGATTCACCTCACACCTGCTCTGGCTAAGCAGAAAGAAAAAACTCCCTCTGTTCCTTTCTGCTGCTCTGAGCGATTTTCCAGCTACTACACGAGTGTGGGTGTTGTGTGTGATGTAGCCCGTGTTCCTGTGGCTCGGGCTGTCAGAACTAATTTCACTCTCTGAATACTACTCGGATTTTCATAATATTTACATATCAAACTGAGAGGGTTTACCGAAAGTTGATGTAGAGGAAAACTGAAGAAATTAATTAATTTATTTATGTATTTATTAAGCATACACCATACAGAGTCATGGGTAGACAACATGTCATACTGAAATGTATAAATATACTCCAAAACACTCTGAAATGCCATTTGAGACCATTCTTATACACTTATTTACTTGGATTAAGTTCATTATTCTCCTCCAAATTCTAAAAATGTTTAAAAAATTATTTTTGGGGGCGTGGGGGGGTTTAATCGTATTGGATCTTATCTTGAGGACGTGAATTTACATTTATTCTTATTTAAAGCAAGCCGACAATTAACTATTGACGCAAGATATTATCATTTTATAATCACTCATTACTTTTTTGATGTTTATTTTTCGATGTTCACCGTATATCATCGCATTGGACTTTTTCCAATCTATGTCACTTTATTTAATACATGGGCAATATGTGTAACTTTATTTATATAATGGTTTGAAAACAAATGGGTCACTTGGGCTTCGTGTCAGCTCCTGACGAGAAATCTTAAGCGAAGGGATTATAAATGGAACGTGTTAAAGTTTCTGATTAAATAATGATAGTGCCGTCTTCTACTTTTCCGAAGTGATAGAATTTGTTCCACGGCACTGATTTTATGACTGGGTGTGTGAGAGCGCGGACGTCTTACGCCGACCGCATGGAGAGACACGCTTTTACGTTGTGAGTGCATATGTAGTGTTTTTATTTCTGTGTGGGATTATTATTCCACTCTGAGTTTGACTCTATTTTTATTTTTATTTTTTTTGGTTTTTGTTCTGCTGACCCATCTCAGACATAGTGAGTTGCATCATCACGAGAACATGCCCACTCTCTTGGTTACTACCTCAAAGAACGAAACTGCAGTTGTGCGTACAGTCTGAATGACTTGCATTGTAGTATTACTAATAGACACATTTCTCTCCTTTGATGTCCTCTGTCTATTTTAGTCGGTAAACCACACAAATGTAACTACTGTGGGAGGAGCTACAAGCAGCGCACATCATTGGAGGAGCACAAAGAGAGGTGCCATAATTATTTGCAGAGTGCTGGGATGGACTCCGCCCCCAATCCGGGTCCGTATGCAGGTGAGTGGGTCAGGATTTCTGTCAATCAAAATTTTGAGCGATTTTAGTACTTAGTCACCCCTAGGGTTAGGGTTAGGGTTAGGGTTGGTCAACCCTACTAGACTAACCCTAGTCAGGACGACCCCAGGTCTAGGCACGGGGTTTAAAGCCTAGTCAAGATCGAGACTAAACTACAATCAAGACCACAAAACGTTTTTCAAGGCCAAGACTTTCAAGCCCAAAATAAAAAACCAGCAGTAATGTTTATTTAACCATTCATGTCCAATCACAACATTATCTTTGAGGATGCACGAAGATCACGTCATGCCATGTATCACTGAAAAGCTTGTCTCCTGATGTCCTGTATCTATGACAATTTATTTTATACATGTTATTGACCACACATATTGGTATGAAATCACATCGTATTATTAAAATCGAGTTATTTCTACCCTAATCTGATCATTTAAGGAAAGCTATTACGTGTGAAACTTTTTTTTTAAGTCATATGCCAATCATGTATTTTGTTTTATTATTGGTACTTTTTCATAAATGTGTATTTATTTATGCAAATTCCATATGCATGAGGTTGCGTACTTAATGAAAGTATGGAAACACTTTAGTCTTTAGATGATGTCAGAATTAACATGTCCATTTTGTTACAAAGACACTCATGAGAGATACTTTTACACAAGAGTGTTGTTGGAATATTTTTTACTTTTTGGTTGCTTAATCAAAGAAATACCTCTTTAAAAAAACTGGATTTTATACTGAAAAGGAAAAAGATTAAAGGGTATTAAAAGCTATTTTCCTCAATAATATATTAATAATAATAATAATAATAATAATAATAATAATAATAATAATAATAATAATAATAATAATAACAATGGAGGAGCACAAGATCTCTAACATCCACCAGCTCTGTGATGTCGTCATGGAGGAGTGGAAGAGGACTCCAGTGGAACCTGTGAAGCTCTGGTGAACTCCATGTCCAAGAGGGTTAAGGCAGTGCTGGAAAATAATGGCGTCCACACAAAATATTGACACTTTGGGCCCAATGTGGACATTTTCACTTAGGGGTGTACTCACTTTTGTTGCCAGTGGTTTAGACATTAATGTGTGTGTGTTGAGTTATTTTGAGGGGACAGTAAATTGACACTGTTACACAAGCTGTACACTCACTACTTTACATTGTAGCACAGTGTCACTTCTTCAGTGTTGTACATGAAAACATATCATCACATAATTACACACATGTCAGGGGCGTACTTACTTCTGCGAGATACTGTGTATATATATATATATATATAAGTTGTATGCTTGTCCTTGTTGGTTAACCTGTTACAAGTTCCATCCTTCTTCACATAATATAACTGGGACATATAAGCATTTGACCTCAATCTCTCTTTTGACAAGCAGTCACAAGCCGTTTCTCATGACAGTGTCATACATCCCCCATCTTAGTTTGCGTCATGCTGTTGGTCTTAGACACCTACGTCAGCCACCATTGGGTAAATTGTATTAGACAGCCAAACTACTCACACTCGATGCTTGACTGTTCTGTTCCTGGTTTTGCATTGAGTGTCTTACGTGACGCACTTATTGAACAGGACAGGCACTTTGGTTTCTCTACTTCAGTTCGGTGTACCAACATGTGTACCAACAACTACCTCAGGCAGGTGAATGGGTCAAAAATGGGTCACAACCTTAATACATCCAGCTTCTGTCGTTTACATCTTCCAGTGAGAATATTTCACAAAATCTCAATACTTCAGACATGTCGACAAATCGGACTCATTTTCACTACTTTAACATCCACAATAGATGATCATCCTGTTTGCTTTTAGATGAACCTGCACAGCATCGTGCTAACGTTAAAGTTTAGCTTATGTCGGTTCGCTTAAAGAAATTTTAAGTACATTGTAGCATATATACCTTAAAAATGTTCTACCTGCATGATGTTCCTAATTTCTCCTAACCACTACAGAGGCTCCTAAAGAGCCGAGACCTCTGGGAGAGGTTGCCAGCATAGTGCCCTTCGAACGGCCGCCTGTCATCGAGAGACTGCAAGTCAACGTGGCCAAGAGGAAGAGCACTACGCCACAGAAATTTGTTGGTGGGTATCTGTTCTCCGGCGAGAAAACACTTACTGCGTTAATCACTCGTACATATTCATAATATCACAAAGGTCTGTGAGCAGTCACCTCACCAATGGAAATACTGTAGCCTTACTCAAAATGAGAACTGATTGCTAAATATAACCACAAATATTTCCTTTCGAGGCAGAGATCATAACGTCAGTGAAATAAGCTAAGAGCCAAATCAGGTTTCATACTCTACCTGAACATTTGTAAACACGTACTATAATATATATATATATATATATATATATATATATATATATATATATATATATATATATATATATGCGTGTTGCCATTTACAAAGCGTACAAATCCTCATGTGAAATGTTAGGTGCAGTGTGGTTTCAGGGTGAAAGTGTTTGCTAAATCCAAACACTGCAGGGAAGCAAAAGAGAGAATGAGCCTAATTTGCTACAGGCTGGAGATGTTTTTTTTTTTTCCCCTTGTGGTTTTTTTCACACCTGTAACTTTAATCGAGCAATGCGCAACACCTCACCACATCCACGTTAGGCAGGGGTTAAATTCGCTCACCCGGCTCTTCGCACGGGGCTTTCCAACTTTATTCAGAGCAAAAAAACATCAAAACATACAAGAATGATCTAGACTTGAAATATATCAGCTGGCTTTTTTGTTGTTGTTGTTGTTATAATTTTCCTTTCTAGCGTAAAATGGTGTTGAAGTGTGATAAAGTTAATTATTTTATTATTATTATTATTATTATTATTATTATTATTATTATTATTATTATTATTATTAATTATATTTTTTAATAGGTTTTTGCAAAACGAATGAAATGAGGAATTACCCTTCCTGGTTTAGATTACAAAAAAAAAAAAAGTCTATAATTACATGATTGCATCGTTATTATAATTGTGTCATATGTGTAACCTTATACGTAGAACTTCATCTGAATTATGTAAAAAAAAAGAAATATACCAAAGGTTTCTTAGGAAAAGAAAGGAGGAAAAAAAAAACAACAATGATAAAATAACTGTATCTGATCTGTTACAAAGTCCTGACACTGGAGACTCCTTCCATAAATGGTAAATGGCGCACTTATATAGCGCTTTTATCCAAAGCGCTTTACACTGTGTCTCATTCACACACACATTCACACACCAATGGGAGCAGAGCTGCCATGCAAGGCACTAACTTTCCATCGGGGGCAACTTAGGGTTTGGTGTCTTGCCCAAGGACACTTCGGCATGTGGAGTCATGTGGGCTAGGAATCGAACCGCCAACGCTACGATTAGTGGACAACCCGCTCTACCACCTGATCCACAGACGCCCATGTTAAATGTTAAATAAACATCTCCGTACAGACGCTATATGGAAACATAGCATAACATAGTATAACATGTCAGAACGAGCGCGTTAATATAACATGTGATTTGCAGCGGCGCTGCAGTTGCAGAAAATTCAGTTCAATCAACACTCTCTGACCAATCAGCATCCAGAATTCAGCAGCGCTACTGTATAGTAGTAAAATAACTGACAGACACTCAAAACCCGTGAAGAAATCAATGCTCGGCCGGACAGATGAGAGTGTAAATAGAAATAAAATCTCGAGGAAAGGGACTAAAATCGTTATTTTGTTTCATATTGACATCGTAGTTGACACGTTTGCCGCTGGGTTCATCGCAAAGCAAGACGAACTGAGGAAAATCGCTGTAAAAAAACTGACGTAACACTCAAATCCGGGACTTTTTACATTTTTTTGACTTGGACAATCTTCTACTGACTTCTATTGACATGTTCTTTATGTTCATATCAAAAAATCATCATAATTCCGTGTTAGACGTAAGGCTAAATAAATACGAAACATTATATATCTCAGAAATGGAAGCTAGAAGAACTGCTCCTCGCAAATATTGTCCCTAATATTCAATTGTTTGTTGGACACTGGATTTGATCACACTCTGCAGTTTTATAAATAAACACTAATCTTTATCATTAAGACATTGGACCGGCCATAAAATATCCTAGCTGTTGCTTAGCAACACCTGAGCGTACTGTTAACTGACTACATACAGTAGCATTGCAGGTAGAGTTGTTTATTGCAAATATTAATGTTGGTAATGAAGTCAATTATTCATTGAACGCTGGTGTCACGGTTTTGTTTGGATTTATATGTTTAAAAATTGCTTTCGATGTGTTCTGCAGGAGAGAAGATGGTGCGCTTCTCCTACCCTGACCTGAACTTCGATGTTGGCCTTAAGTACGAGAAAGAAGCAGAGATCATGCAGGCTCACTTGATGGACCAGGCACTCAGTAGCTCCCTGGCTTATATAAACAGCGATACTTTGCGTCCCATAATGTCTCACCCGCCACTGGCCATGCCCGAGGTGGTGTCCATGGTCAACCCCTTGTTCCACTCCGTGTATCCCCTCGGCCCGCGCCTGGAGCGCCCGAACAGCCGCGAATCTCTCCACGTGCCCCACCATCCAGCCCACCAACCGGAGTTTTCCGCCCGCGCTAACGGTGGCATCGCACTGGCACGGCCCAAAACCTCGCATGCGGTGCGAGGGGAGATGCACGACGGGCGCGACCGCTCACCCAGCAACAGCGGCCATGACTCGGCCGACTCGGCTCGCAGCAGCCCACGAGACAAACTGGTGAATCAGACGAACGCCAGCCTCAGGGCAGCGTTGGCACGGCCGGACGAGAGCGGCCATCAACCGGGCGTCAGAGACAGGATCCGGGTGTTCGGACCGGGAGGAAATGAGGTGCGGGTGTTCCAGTGCGAGCACTGCCGCGTGCTTTTTTTAGATCACGTCATGTACACCATCCACATGGGCTGCCACGGCTACAGAGACCCCCTCGAGTGTAACATCTGCGGCCACTGCTGCAAAGATCGCTACGAGTTCTCCTCGCACATCGTCCGTGGCGTGCACACCTTTCGTTAAGAAAGGAGATGCAAACTCGCCCCTGGGATCCAGGATCCCAGACGGCCTCGGAGACGTCGAGCCGAGCAGCCATATATAGCAAATACATAATATGAAGGTTTAGGTCCAGCAGCTTTTGATTTTTTAATTTCGAAGGCGATATATTAGGGTGAGGGTTTTACTTTAAACATATAGATGTGTTGAAATTCTCTCCGACACTCACTTTATCTTCTTTTCTTTTTTTGATTTTAATCTACTGCACCATCCAAAAAAAAAAAAAACAGAGCAGCTATATTAGCTTCAACGTCATGAAGGTTTCTTTTTATTTTTTATTTGATGCGTGTGTGCGTTCGTTTGTTTGATCTTTAGCGCGTCTTTTTGTGCTACCCTCCCTGTCACAAAAGGTCTATCCGAGATTTTAGAGCTGTCGCCATTATAAGTGTATCAGGAACAAAGTGCACTTGCGCACAAGGGACCTTCAGGGGAATAGAGAAAAGACTAAAACATGTTAATCTTTTTTGTTCTTCTTGTTGTTGTTGTTTTCTTTTTGTTCGTTCTTTCTTTTCTGTGCTGCTGTTTTCTCAGTGCCTTGCCGATGTTTTGACTGTTATGATTTCAAGCTTGCCTTTTCCACCATTTTTCCACCATGATATATTATTATAACCTTAGCATTAGAGGTTGCTTTATTATTATTATTATTATTATTATTATTATTATTATTATTGTTTTCTTTTTTGATTTCCACTATGAGTATGTGCAGGATCACACTCTCCCCTTCACGCTTGTGTAGTACTACACTCCCTGTGCAGGCATTGTGATGTAGCTTTGTAGCCACATTAATAGACAGCAATTTATTAATTTCTTTGTCTTTCTTTCTGTCTTTTAAGCAACACAACTTAAGAAGCCTCTTAATTGCACCGGTAGCACAGTGTCTTATCTGTTTGTCAGTGTAGCTTCTTCTTCACTAACCCACTCACTCAACAGGTAATGATTACAGCTCGCACTTTATCACACTGCTTTATGATTATGCTGGTTATTACAAAAGCTCTAGTCTGGAGCGCTGGGTATTCGCTTGTTTTCTTACACCTCAGGTTCTCTACGTCTGTAGATGACAGTGTAGTGGTGTTAAAGCTCAATCTGATCCAGTGTTTGGACTGCTCAGAACTAAAATTGTACACCGGAAAAGCCTGTAGATAAAACGATGAATTAAACACACGGCGTGTTTAAGTTTACGCCGAGCGTGCTCTGTTTGCATATTTTATACTGTTAAACTAAAAAAGAAATCAAAATCGAGTGAATTACGCCGACCTGTAATCCAATACTATTATATATAATCATACCACAGCACTGTTAAATTCTCTAATCTGATTGGTCAGAAGGTTGATCAAACAGTAGTTCCTGTTGCATGACAAATCTCACTTGTTGTTGTTTTGTTTTCTTTTTGTCTTTTAAATGATTATTAATGCACTCGTTCGAATTCGTTACTGCTACGTAGAAAGAGTGAGCGCTTACACAGGGACTTGTGTGTACAGCGGAAGCTCCTTATACGGAAGTAAAAATGAAAAAAGATATGTAAGCGTTGACGTTTTCGTCGGGGCGACTGGCAGTTTATTTTACTTTTATGGAAGGAGTCTCCAGTGTAAGTGTAACTGCGTTTTTTTGTTTGTTTGTTTGTTTGTTTGTTTTATCGACTTCAAGAGAGCGAACGGCTGTGCGTAGCTGCTATAACTTGTCTCGTGGGCGTTTCAGGACATTAAACGTAACTATAAACGGATAAAGAGTACATGCCGTTCCTTAACGAACTACAGGACAATACGGAATCGTTAGCAAACTGCTGTGGTATGAGAGGAATAGAATGAAACACTTCAGGATGTGCGGTGATGGGAAAATAACAGTCGACGTTTGTGTCGCGTGGTTGCCAGTTCATCGCAACACCTCGTCGTTTATTATTTCCCCATCACGGCGTACCTCAAAGTGTCTTATTCCTCACTCCTTCCTCATTTGGACTTTTTAATGATGCCGGTGTGAACATTTGGAAAGAATAATAATAAGTTGCTAATACGTCTGGGATTTTGCTTTCGCGTTGCTTGTTATAAGCGGAGGCAAGTCAGCCGAGCCTGGATAGCTTGAACAGTTTCGATGATCTGACACTTGTAGCCTTATTGCTTCCTGTTTCTTCAGTGCTTCGAACACTCGTTCTCACTTTGAGGTGTGTTTTTTTTTTCTTCTTTCTGCGTCTGCATGGTGATCAGTGTTAGCATTGTGTGCTTTCTGAGCTTTTCACATTTTCTCTCCTTGACTGTGTGGACTATGGGTAAAAACTGTGAATGATCTCGAGGCCGTGAGTCGTAGCACTGATCGAACACACACATTCCTCTTTACATAAACTTGTTGTTTTGTTTTGATTTTGTTTCAGGATTTTTGTGTGTGTGTGTGTGCCTGTTATTTTTCGAACAAACACAAGTATTGAAAGTCAGTAAACGAAATGACCAGTTGTATGTGTTTTCACTGAATTTATTTGTTTGAAGCTTTTCTGTCTCAAGTCTTTTTGTTTTTTTATTTTGTTTTTTTTTTTGTGCACTGTAGCGTTTTTAAGTGGAAAATGTCGATTACTTGTATACAAAAAAAAAAAGAAAAAAAAAAAAACCCACCAAACATCGAGTCTGGAGATTTGTTACATATCATGGCTTTACAGTCTGGATTATGTTTTTTTTTTTTTTTTTTTTTTTTTTTTTTTTTAAAAAAAAAAAAAAAAGAACAAAAAAGGACCCAAAGAAAGAGGTGAAGGACGCATCGACGTAAAGACTATGTTTACAGCCACAAGCACACGAGTGTTCATTTATTAAATCTACTCTTTGGGATCAGTGGAACGTACTTGAAGTTAAATCAGTGGCACTCAGAGACTAGCTTGTTATTACATTCATGTGTACCGGGTTGATATTTTAACATTACTGTAAATATATATATTTTTGTGAACAAAGTGTTTTGTTTTTTTTATTACTGTGGGCCTTACGATCAGCAAAAATGAGTGTATTATATATATATATATATATATATATATATATATATATATATATATACATAGCGAATATATGTATGAATGAAATGCAGTATATTTTGGTACAGAAGTTAAACCGGGTTTATCTTTTTTTTCTGTGTGTTTAAACTTTTGGTCCTTCTCAGGTATTGTGTTGCCAAGATGCCTATAAAAAATGGCATCTTAATGAGCTGATACAGTAGAAAGGGATTTTTGAGGAGAAAAAGGAGGGTTTTTTTTTTACAGAAATAACAGGAACATTGTGTTAAATGTTTGACCCTCTGAAGGAAAAGCTGTAAGGTGTTGGATTTTAAAGGATGGACTGTTGTTTGTTTGTTTTTTTGCATTAAATACCTTTAAACTCTCAGTGCGTCGTGGTGTCTGTGTGTAATTTTGTCTTCGCTTCTCTCTTTCCTCTCGTTTATACCGTGGACGTGTTTCAACATGACAGAGATTAGTTACTATTGTTTGTGGGGTGATTTGTGTGGGTGGATGGGTGTGGGTGTGAATGTAGCCTGACCTATAAATCTATCTATCTATCTATCTATTGATCTATCTACCTATCTATCTATATCTATTTATCTATCTATCTATCTATATCTATCTATCTATCTATCTATCTATCTATCTATCTATCTATCTATCTATCTATCTATCTATCCATCTATCTATCTATCTACTGATCTATCTATCTCTCATCAATATTTTTGAGGTTTTTATGTTTATTTTGTCTTCTTCATTTGTTCACTTCATGTAATTGAATGAGTGCTAAAGTTTGCGTCCCCAGTGCAAAACTAATGAAAAGTTAACGTGTTTGTGTGTGTGTGTGTGTGTGTGTGTGTGTTTGGGTGATATACGCATAATAGAACCACACAGGTACACCCAAGCTTAGTAAATATATGTTAGATAAAGATATATAGCGTATATTATATGTATGGAATAACACAACCACCGCTTATATATTCCACTTATACCACAGCGACTTCCAACAATTACAATGTTTAATTCATTACTGAATGAGTCATCTTACATTTTAAAGGGTTAAAGTTAAATCTAATGTTATGGAACGTCCAGAAGACGTTTGACCTTCTGACCAATCAGATTTGAAAATGCTGACCTAACATAACATACAGGATTTCAGCTGACGTATCAGAAGATTCACTGTAAGAATACAATCTTGAGCATTCATTCATACACACAGGACGGAATTAACCACAAGCGAGCAGGAAATTGTTCTCCGAACATCAGAAGTCACACCAAACAGCTATTTAATTTATAAATAGGGAGCGCCTCTAGTGTTGGAGGTCCTACATGACAACTGATCTTTAATCCTGGTTGAATCCGTGCTTATCTTGTGTATACGTCTGGTAAGATTTTCCCGTATATTAGCTTGTGTAAAATGACCACTCCCCCTCAAACCACTCCCCCTCATCAAGGTCATAATAAAAAATAGTATTAAATAGAGGTGTATGTAGCATGCAGGAGATTTCTTAGCTTGATGACCAAGTGATGTCTGAGACATCACGAATCCTGAGCAGCTCGATTAGAATTACTACAGGCAACATTATTGAACAGATATATACGTATCCGGTTTTAATAGCGCGGACGGATTCCCTTTAAATGGCCTGTCCAACTGGTCACACTTGTTGTCATGGTTACTAAACCTTCTCACCTGGAGCTTCTTAACGCTTTTGACTATGTAAATATTCTCCTCACCTCAGTGCTGCTTTTCAAGTATTGACCATGTGTCCAGAAATGTAATCTGCTTGAGAAGTGTGTCTGTAAATCTTGGGTTCTACGTAACGACCCGAATCAACGGGTCTGACTCACTGATCCGTCCTTGCAAGGGTCAGACTTCAGAAGGTTTATTTTCATTCACCCTGGGCCATTTTCTGATTTATAAACAACGTTAGAAGGAGCATTTTATTCTTCAGTTACTTACTAAACTGTACTTAAGTAACTCACCAAGCTTACAGTGCAATTAAACACCTAACTCTAATCCTAATCTTTTACACTGGAATGCAATGAGGCAAAAGGTGAACAATCGCGTTCTGTGCATGCGCGCCAACACAAAGCTTCACGCTTCCACGCTAAGTGGAACTCTAAAAGGTTCTTCAATGTTGTCCGTCTGTTAAAGCTGCATATGTGCATTGTATGTGCGTCAATTTGAACTGGATTGAAGATTAAGGAACCGTTGAGGAACCATCTAAGCAGAAAGCTTTCCGTTTACTTCTCGCAAGATGAATCATTTTTATGTCCAAAAAGAAAATGTTTGAATTGATTTATTTATTTTTTTTTTTTCATATTTATTATTGACCCAGGTCGTAGCAGATTTTTTTAACTGTAGCTTTCGTGCCATAACAACAACATCATGGTGGCTTCCTTTGCTGACCTTTGAATGCGCTTGTGGTCCTTTCACCACACACAAATGCCAGACGATGGGTATCTCCTCGATCTGTGTCTTGTTTGTAAAGTCGGCATCCCCTTATGCCTTCCATCAGATGGCATGATCTATGCTGCGGTGCTGCCTATGCTCTTTCTGAAGCCCCTTGGAGAAACCTGCATGCACAGCGTTATGTGAAATGTGCATTGTTTCGGCATTAAAAGGGGTTGCGATTGTGAAGATAAGATGCCACTTGTGCAATTGTATCTCCTGCACTACCCTCTTTCTTCTTTTGTGATCTCGCTTGAGACATTCTTCTTTGGTTTTCTAGACTCTTCTAGCAGATCGAGTATGCACATGACTCACATCCTGGAAGGTGAAGTTTATCTCTTTAACTGCCTCTTATGCTTCGCTTTGATTTTAGGAGCTCGACCCAAATGCTGGCTCTGCTCCGGTCTTGCAGAGCTGTCTGACACAGACTACCCGAGGTATAAGACAGATTTGACACGAATTCACGAACACATCCCATGCTATGCTAATTAGTTTAGAACCACCAAAAAACATTATATATATAATGTATAAGGTGAAGTTAGCTAGAAAACGCTAGAGACAGGCGATAACGGTGAAAAAAAGAAAAAGATAGAGAAAGATGCATTCACAGGCTAGACCATTCTCAGAAAGTGGGCTAAAAATAAAGTGACCTGTACTGGCACTTGAAAGGAACTTCTGGCTTCACAGCTTTCCTTCTGTGGTGAATGTGTCACGAGCTTCGAATGAACTGAAGCATTTATGGCCTCTCTTTTTTTTTTATATAACTTCCTTAATGTAACCACTATGTCTCAGGCAAAAAAAAAAAAAAAAAAACAACTTCTATCAACTTAATATTATTTAATTGGACAGAAGACGCATGGACGTTCTCCTAAATATGTTCATAAACCCGTCCCTGAAGGTTCTTCAAGAGTGCACTTTGGGTATTGTTTATTTATTTATTTTAGTTAAAAGCCATGGAACACTCAGGAACTGAGTCGAACTTAATAATTAATTTAGCGTCTATCAAACACGCAGCTTTATTAGGAAAATGGTTGCCAATTAAGAGATTTCTCAAAGCAAATTGTTCAAACTTGTTGAAAACGAATACAATGTAATCGGAATGAAAAGCAATCAAATATTAGACCGCTCTCAAGAGCGTCACTCTTTCCTTCAGTTCTGAGGTTCGTTTTTTTTTTTTGTTTTTTTAAGAATGTTTCCAAAGCATTGTATAACCCTGAATATCCAAAGCAACGTCTTTACTTACCTTGAAAATAGGGTGCATTTCGCAACAATGCAAACAAGACAAGAGGTGTTCAAACTGCAGTTTCATGTTTGTTTGTTTTTACACGTTTTCCAGAGTTACACATGATTCAAGCAACAAAGTCCTTGATCATTTGCCAATGAGTTCTGTCAGTTACACTGGAGTGCCATAAAGGGCTGTGAGTTTATACCTGAACTTATCAAACGTGGCAAGTTTCCAGCACAGGGGCATGCTCATTTTTTACACAGTTGCTGCACTGTCGTTTGTTTTTTGGCACTGGAGATTTCTCCAGGACTATTGTGCAACTGTGAATGAGACTTATTCCAGTTTTTCCTGTCTGGTAGCATGGGGGTTTGTCTCTTCTGGCCTTTAGAACCATTGGAGAGGACACACCCTGAAAAAGAAGCATGCTACCTCTTCATGCTGATTTTGTCGTGACCTGAAAAGCCTACTTGGTGAGATATATAGTACACAAAGAGAAGAAATCGAGGAATATGTACCGGTGGGACTTTCACGCCTATCCAGCACCACTAGTCCTGAAAGCAGACATGCCCGCTTTCACAAAGCCTCTCCATCAAGTGGAGGTTTGACCCAACAATGTAATCCTACACAGATTTGAGCGATTTGTACAAGAGTCAAGTTGACAACAGAGCCTGTGAAAGAGGGTAGTGATGAGTAAAAGAGATAGATGTATTCAGAGATTAGTTCATTCTCATGAGACAGAGTGACCTTAAGTCCAAGCTTGGCTCTACAGCTGTTCTTCTGTGATTAAAAGCATCATTAGCCTTGACTGGCGTACCAACTTCCTTATTTTTTTAAAGTGCTACTACTGTGTGCTGATTTACCATGACCTGAAAACTCAAATCGGTGGTACACAAAATGGTACACAGAGATAAAATAGTGGGACATGTAGTGGTGGCATTTTTAAGCCCCAGCCAGTTCTACCAGTGGGAGTGGCTTTTCGTCATTCGACCATAGAAATGCCTCCATCAGGAGAACATGGCCATTCCGGTACAAGTCAACAGTAAACCTACACATGCTCATGAGATCTGCACCAAAATGGACTGGAGAAAGATTGTGTTCAGAGATTAGAACTATATATATATATATATATATATATACTAAGGCTATATATAAAGTGATAGACGATTCTGACATCAATGCTCTCATTTTGTACTAAACACATTATGGATCTGACTCATGTGAAAAAGCCTTTGTTGTCAACTTCCTTATTTTTAACGTGCTGCCTCTTCGTGCTGATTTGATGTAACCTGTAATAGTCCAATTGGTGCACTAAATTGCAGACAACTTGGACAAATAGAGTTATATGTGGTTACGGTGGCACTTTCAGGGCCATCCAGCTCCATTTGTTTGGGCAGCTTTTCCTCACCAGACCGTGGAAACGCCCCCATTCGCAAAGCCACAGGAGAAAAAGGCCACTCCATCCATCGGTGTTACGAGTCAACAGTGTACTACACACTACACCTGCACCCTGAACAAATAAGCGATGTATTCACAGATACACCTATTCTCAGAATAAAGGTTAAATATAAAGTGACCTGTACCCCAGATACTTCTGACTTCAAGTCATGAATCCTGTCTGAAAAAAAAATAAAAGCCTTTTTGCCAACTGACAACCGGCGTCGTTGATAACGCCATGCCGACCTAAAAAGCCAAATTGGTGAGTAAATTGGTACACAGAGAGGTAAAATAGTGGGATTTATAGGGGTTGCATTTTCAAGCCGATCCATCTCCAGTTGTGATGGAGAGCTAAAGAGAACAAACGGTGGATTGAGCCAGCACTGTAATCCGACACAGGCTCGGCAGATCTGGACAGGGGGTCATTTTGACAACGCAGCCTGTGCCTGCTTTTGTTAAACACAAACCAAAAGCCAACAGTAGAAGCGGTACAGTTGCACATCAAATACAAAAGACATGCTTCTTTTTTTCACAGAGTTTCACACTTACACTGGCCTGATTCGAATGTGCAAAAAGGGGATGCTATCAAGCACCCCCAACCCCCAAACCAATTTTGGCGACTTCCTGTGCTGAGCGTGAAAAAGGGAGAGAGAGAGAAAAGACTGCTGCAAAGACCTCTGGGTACTGACTATCTGGTTTGTGGTTAGGCAGTTCGGAGAGCTAGGTCGCAATCTAAAGCAAGAGGAGGAAGGAGAAGCAAAGGGGGGCTTCCACGTCTCTTCCTACGGCTCACCAAACTCAGAGCCATGGCCAAGGGGGGAACTACCATCCATCTTCTAACATCTACCAACCATACTTGAAAGGCAAGACTGCCTCTGAGCTTCTCTTTTAAAACGGAATGAAGGTCAAGGAGTTGAGATATGCTCAGAAAAAGAAAAAAAAAGTTTTGGAGTATCAGTATGTGCATGCACCTGGGGACTGAAAGGGTGAAAGGAGATGTGTGGAAAAGGAGGCATCTGCAATGTGGTGTGGAGAAGAAAGAGAGAGATATACATAGAGGACTGTACTGTAGCTGGAGAGAGACGTGTGGGAGGAAGGAATGAGAACCGGAGGAAAACAGTGAAACAGTGGTTTGGTAAAAATGGGTATGCAGCTGTCAATAGCTGAAGTGAAAACAGGAAATGAGTGAAGATGACAAGATCTCCCAACGCATCTGACACCCATATGATGAGGACGTGTAGGTATTTTAGGCCTCTGGGATGCAGAGGGATTTTCGAGCAGGTTCAACAGTGCATGCGAGTGTGAACTCCAACCCACTGCGACTAGAAGATGTAAATAAACTAGCACACGATGTACAAGGCATTAAGTGTTATTGCACATTGTCTTCACGTGTGCACCACACAGCCGGCCTCAGCATGCAGGCGTGAACTTCTCGCTCACTCTCTTCACAATCTCACATCCTGAAGAGGCGCCTGAGTGCTTCGGACCGAAAAGGTCAGCAGAATCAAACCGCACTGTAGAGGAGAGAGAAAGACAGCACGAGAGACTCTCTAAGAGGCCGACTTATTTGGCTGCATTTTGCTCGACGCTTTCAACGAGGAACCTGACAAAATGCTAAAAAAAAAAAAAGAAATCCTAATATTTCTAACTGGAATTCCAACACTGGGTCTCATTTTATCAGTCTTTAAATACAGTTGCGTATAAATATTTGCACACACCAAACCGAACAAACAATTCCTGGCAGATTCACAAAGCTTTCTCTTCGTACTCACATGACAAATCAGCGATCAGTAAATGATGGTCACATCATGAATTTTGATCCTGTAAATGTTACATTCAATTTTCATGTTTATGCCACATCTGTCCACCAGAGGACAGTGTTTTGCCTTAGTATTATTATTATTATTATTATTATTATTATTACTACTACTATTACTACAGTTTTAGGATTACTATATATATATATATATATATATATATATATATATATATATATATATATATATAGTGTTGTATGAGTTTTCAAGAAGAACCATGCCTTTTTAAAGCATTTAAGGCTTAGAGTTATCATAACATACATCTGGACAACATTATATTTAATAAATGCAACGTTTGAACTCAATGGTTTAAAAAGTCTTCAGAAGTTCAGTGTGTGTGAGAGACCAAAGGTTCTAGCACAGTAAAGAGTTCTTCAGTTCGTCTCTAATGGGAATTGCTGCTCACAAGACACTCACAAGACAGTAGTCAAATCAGTAGCCACAAAATATTTTCTACTAAATATAGTTCAGAGAGAAACGACACGCTGTCCTGAAATTATATATACATATATATATATATATATATATATATATA
>JAFFST010048576.1:0-12872 GCA_022414735.1 Noturus placidus
ATTGGTTTGATGTTCCGAAACACTTAAGTGTGACAAACATGCAAAGGAACAGGAAATGAGGAAGGGGGCAAACACTTTTTCACACCACTGTGTATATATATATATAGTTTAAATTCTTATTGGCTATACACAAATCATCAGACAGTCATATACCTCAGCCTCAGTGCGCTCATCAGTCAAGGTAAAAAAAACCGGTAGGGCCGTGGGTACATTGGTAGCATGTTTTGGGAACTAAGAGAGAAAGACATATTACAGTGATATGTGTCATCAAGAAAAAGTGTCACAGTGTTCTCTAGAGAGAGAACTCACACAAACCCATTAGCTAAAGTAGGATAACATGCCATATAAATACATAACATAAACAAATCACAGACACAATTTTGTTTAATAGCTGAACATTCTTGCTTTGTGAAACAATTCAAACTAGTTAAAGGAAATAATTTAATTATTGGCATATCAAGTAAAAATTATGGACTCACTCAATGTTGAGGAAAGAATTATGGAATCACCTTGTAATTTGCAGTTCTAGAACATAATATACTTATAGTGCTTACAGACCTTAACCTTGGACTTTTGAAAGGAAATACGGTCCCAACATGAGAGTTGTGAATTGAAACAATGGAAATCCAACACGGAGTGTGGCAAAAGATGTCGGTTGTTCCCAATCAGCTGTGTCTAAAATTTGGTGCAAGTATAAACAAAATGGGAAGGTTATAAAAGGAAAATGTACGGGTCGACCGAGGAAGACATCAAAGTGTAAGGATAGAAAACAAATGCGATATGCCTTGAAAAAGAAAATGCACAACAAAAGAAATGGGAGGAAACAGAAGTCAATTTTTGTGACAGAACTGTAAGAAATCGGTGGCATGAAATGGGATTTACGTATAAAAAAAGAAGGAAATGGAAACCAGCTCTAACAGCTAAAGAGAAGAAACAAGGTTACAGTGGGCTAAAGAGAAGCGATCATGGAGTGTGGATGATTGGATGAAAGTGATATTCAGTGATTAATCATGAATCTGAATTGGACGAGGAGATGATGCTGGAACTTTTGTTTGGTGCCGTTCTAATGAAAAATAGAAGGATGACTGCCTGAAGAAAACAAACAAATTTCCCCAATCATTTATGATATGGGGTTTCATGTCAGGTAAAGGACCAGGAGAAACCTCAATAGTCAATGCATATTGAGCACATGGACACTTTTCTCATTCCATTGATAGAAAATAGGTTTGGTGATGAAGTCATTTTTCATGATGATAATGCATCGTGCCACTAAAAGCTTTTATTCAGGAAAGGCAGATCAACTCAATGACATGGCCAACGAACAGTCCGGATCTCAAGCCAATTGAAAATATATGGTGGAAACTTAAAAAATGGTCCATGACAAGTCTCCATCCTGCAAAGCTGATCTGTCAACTGCTATTCAAGAAAGTTGGAACCAACTTGGAGAGTATTGTTTTTTTATTACGGAAGTCCATGACTCAAAGAATTCAGGCCATCATAAACGCCCGAGGGAGAGCAATAGTGTTGGGCCTGAGTCCACCTTTGTCGAGTTCGAGTCGAGACCAAGAACTTAACCAATCGAGTCCGAATCTAAAAGGAGCTCAGTTGGAATCAAGTCTGAGTCCTTAATGCCCGAGTCCGAGTTGAGTCCGGTCAAGTCCAGAAATTAATTAAATTGAAAAAATATTTGAAATTGCAATTGTAAACTCAACACTGAGCTGTTAAATTAATATTTTAACCTTCACAAACCAATGGCAACATAAATGTAACAAAAAATACCACTATTACATCTTGCCATTTAATGTTTTTTTTTTTTTCATGTCACCACATCTAAGTGTGTTGATTTCCATAATTTTTACCAGGGGTTGTAGTCTTGTGTTCATCCAATTAAAGTGGAAATGAAACGTCCATGTTTTGGCACTGATAGTAGCTACATATATTAGAAAAATGACCTTGCCTAACATTATTTTTTTTAAAAAAGTTGTTAAAACCACAGATATGACAATTATTTTCGTAATTTCTAGCTAGCTATCTACAGCGAGTCGCCATTTTGGACTGACGTCAATGCCTACGTAACGGGGTTGGTTGGGTCCGTTGGTGAGTGAAGCGAGTCAAGCGTTCCTGGACCGGACTGAATACGCACTTGATTTGAAATGGAGGAAGACGAACTTGAAAGACCTGTTGAGCCTGTGTGTCCCATTGCGTATGCATTTGAGCCGATACGGCGTGGAAACCGAGCAGTGGTACGTCGCTATGTCGAACAGCCGGTAGTGGTTTGTGGCGAAGAGCGGGTTGGCAACGCTACCTGGTGTCAGTGTGGCTGTTGTACTGCGATGCCCACTGTGTCAGAGTCCATCTGCTGTCAAGAAACTGATCTTGTACCATGTATGTGTAACAGTAGGGATGTTTTTTACACTTCTGAGGGATGTTTATATATATATAATATTCTTTTCTCACTAGTGCCCATTGTTTCTCCCCTAGTGAGAGACAGTTATTTGTGATGATCAAATATACAAAACTGTAATGTTAATTTTAACATCTATGGACAATCATGCAACTTACTACATGAGTAATATCCATCTGACTTTAACTAATGTTATAGCATATTAACTATTAACATTTAATATCACTGTTAAAGTATATTATAGTCATATTTAATATTTATATCGTCAGCATGTGTGATCTTATATATATATATATATATTACAGTATATTAGTAATGAGCTGAAACAGCGGACATCAGCCAATCAAAAAGGCTTATTTTGTTGCGAGCCAATTCAGGGGTGGTGAAAACAGTCAGGCCTCCAGCGGTGTCCTGGATGAACGTTCAGACGGTCAACACTTTGGGTCAGAAAAAAATTAAGATAATGTTCCTGAAGTAAAATTCTTGTGTTTAACGTTAGTTCCTGATGGCTACGATATTTCTTGCCATTAGACGTGTAGCGAAAGCCAGCTATCCCACATGCTAAAATACTTTATTGCAAGAGGAAGAAACAGTGGCGATGGTGAGGAAGACAACTGAATTTGGGATAACTTTTTGAGGATTATCTAACGTTTGAGACTGGAGTGAAGTGTAAGCCAGACTGCTATGGAAAGTTGGAGTCACGGTAAGAAATATTTCTTCAAGGTTTGCATCAACTGTGTTGACCTTCTCTGGCTAGTGAATCAAATCAGGACGGGAGTTTTAGGTGAATGCTTTCAGGCCTGGGTGTTTTTAATGGTTGTTTATTTTGAATTTCGGAGTCATTTTTGGCTGTTATATTGATACATCAGATAAATCCTATTCTGCTATGGAAAGATTTAGGCTAGGGAACGTGTTTTGGGTTGGGACAGGTAACAGGTGCTGCTGTTTGGACTGAGAGAGACGCTCATGATGATCAGCTACGTTTTTATAATAGATGTTGGTGAATATTGTTTTTTTATGTTGGTGTGGGCATCTTTGATGCTGACTTCTGTGGGTCACTGAATGCCATACCTATCTCTTCCCTGCCTGGCTGGCGCGTTTTAGCGCCTTTTCCCTACAGCAGACTGATGCCTCTGTCCCGCTGTTGTCAGAGTATGTTGGGCGGTCAGTAGAACACACATTATAGGCAGTGAAATTGAAAACAGACGGAGTAACTTCAGGCTTTAGTCTGTTGGTCCGGCGAACAACTAGTTTACCAAACTCAAAGGTCTTCTCCTCAATGTAATCCTCCTCCAGAAAATGTTCACTGCAAACCCTGGAGTCAGCGCCCATCGGAGGGCTCTCTCTCTTCAGTGCCGTTAGCCAGCGCAGCAGTACAGTTTTACGTTTCAGCGGCAGTTTCTGAAAATGAACCGTTTTGTCCTTGGCTTTGATCCTATAAAACTCGTTTTTACATCCAGGAGCAATACAATAGTGGCCTCCTTTTTGTCTTCTTCTGTCCTGTGGCTCTTCAGTCTCCATCTTCCACTAAGCTACCTGTCTTTCACCGTCTCTTTCACTAACTTAACGTTACCTCTTTCTATCGCTATCTTTGTCTTTCACTATCTCTGTCGTTCACTATCTGTCGTTCACTATCTCTATCTTTCTCTATCTCTGTCTTTATCTCTGTCGTTCACTGCGTTTTTACTGAACTCAGCCCAGAGCCAACCAACACCGTGATGTCACAGGTTATAGTACTGCACAATGGTGGCGCCCTTGCTGCGAAAGATATAACGGTTTTTCTTTTTTCTTTTATATGTTTACATTTGTCATGCTTCTTATATAATTATTGATTATAGTGGAAATCCATCTTGTAAATCATGTAAACTTGATTGAATGCGCCATTTCCACTTTAAACGCTCCCTAGAACATCTATGTCCCGCCCCCTGGAACATCTATGTCCCGCCCCCTGGGGATGGGTCTTGATCTACATCAACAGCTCATTAATAGTAAAATGTTAATCTGTCTGTTTTTGACTCTCCCCAAACACTATTCCCTTTTCTGGCCATCCATTGTTTGAGAATTAAAAATGGTTGGAATTATTTTGAAGAGAGGGTGTACCCCGCCTTGTGCCCGATGCTCCCTGGGATAGGCTCCAGGTTCCCCCGTGACCCTGAAAAGGAGTAAGCGGTTGAAGATGGATGGATGGATGGAATTTGTGCAAGTTCAGGTTGTGCATGCACTTTTCTGAGGAGTGCTTAACAGCTTCTTGTTGTTTTAGTTTACAACAAATATCAAATTCAACGTTTTGGATACTAATAACACTATTTAATGCAAGACAGAAATGGCTTCAGGAGCCAAATAATTTTTTTGACCATCACAGTCTTTAGATACGAACCCTTCTGAAAACCTAATGTCTAAACTGACCTGACATCCACACACACTCACAAGCCAAAGAATATGAATGAGCTTCAAATGTGTTGTTTGGATGAGGGCTCAAGATCCCATACACATGTCTCCAACCCTGTTGTACATTACAGGAACAGACTCATTCTTTCCAAACTGTAAGGGTGTAGATCATTTTGAATGATTGAGTATATGTCATTTTAAATCTCGTCATGGTTGCAAACTGGCATGTGATCATAAAATAAATTGCGTGTAATGAACATATCACATTGTCCAAATTGTTATCCAAAGTTAAAACATTCCTGACCACAGAAATTGTTTCTGAAACTCTGGTACACATAGTTCATTTGACTTTTCATCTAGTAGTCTGGTATTTGTACCAAACTTTTCCACAGATGGAGGCCGTATATGAGGAAACAAATGTGAAGGTGGCTGAGGAGGTGGAGGAGAAGAAGAAAAAGAAGAGGAGGAGGACCAAAGGCACCACAGAACATGCAGAGAAACCCAAAAAACCCAGGTAAAACATACCAGTTTACTGCAGCAGCTTGAAACTAGGACTGCATCTAACGATTATTTTCATAATTGATTAGTTGGCTGATTATATTTTTGATTGATCGGATATGTGGCGGGCAAATTTGAGTACCATTTTTAAAAATACCGTTTATTTAAAATAAAATTCACAAACTGAGTATTACAAATATAAACTTCAGGCAACTTTACACAACTGCCTTGCTAAAGAAGCTGAGGGTGAAGGTGATGGACTAAACCCTATTGAGTCAACATTATCTTTTTATAAATGATAATATTGATATAAACAGTAAACTGAAGTCATTGTCGGTGACTCTGGGTATCTGCTAAAGCTATCGGCGTCACATTACACGCGAATGACGTCATGTGCTGTTAGTAAAAAACCGCTAGTGTTCCATTTAAGACGATATTACCTTTCTAAAACTCATACACTAGATGGTAGAGTACACAGTACGTAGTGTAAGTGTACAGTACTTCATTTGGGACACAACTTGAGTATTTACTCTCCGAAGTGTGTTTTCGGAACATAAGTAACGCAGTGAGTAAACGCACCCCGTGCTGCGCACAGACCAACTAATCAATAATGAGATTCGTTGACAACGATTTTCATAATCGATTATTATCGATTTTATCGATTAGTTGTTGCAGCTCTATTTGAAACCATTTCCAACCTTATGAAGTTTTCAGTTGAGCTAGATATTTTTATATGCCTGTTAGTAGTGTGTTAAAAGAATACTCCAGTGTTTTACAACTTAAGTTTTACCTACTATATCTTTTTTTTTTGTGACCACCACAAACAAGAATTTTGACATGTTTCTCTGTACCAAAAATTTGCAAAGAATCCATCATGCACTCTAACGTTTACAAGTGTACACTGGTAGACTCAAATACTTCCATCTGGAAAAAAAGAAGTAGTTTTATCCATGAATGGAAGAATTATACATATCTAAAGCTTCATTTTCAAATATCTTTGTCTAAAGAATTCACTAACATGCTCTACAAAAAAATGTGTGTAAGTGAGTTGAGAGTAAATAAGATTTTTTCAGTACAGAGAAACATGTCAAGATTGTTGTTCATGGTAATGATACATATGCTACAAGTGCATTAGACAAGGATTAGGTTGAAAACTTATGGAGTATCCCTTTAAGGTTACTAGAAGACCTCTTGTTGCTCAGCTAAGCAGTCACCTTGACTCTCTACTACTAGGCAATGTCTGTCTCCTTTAGGTCTGCCTACCTGCTGTATTACTTTGAGGTGCATCAGAGATTGCAGCAAGAGCATCCTTACATGCCGCAATCTGAGATCAACAAGCGCATCAGCGACAGCTGGAAGAGACTCAATGTAGCTGATAAAGGATATTACCTGGAGCGGGCCAAGATGGAGAAAGATGGCGTGGACCCAGTAAGTCATTAAGATTGTTTATCCAAAGATTATTGAAGTTGCCTGAAGTGGCACCTGAATGCCCATTTTCTAACTTTCAACAGACCACACAGTCATCAGCTTCTCAAGACATCCCAGGCTTCCGTAGAATTCTGCCCAGAACCGACTATGTTCTCCTGCCGAACACGTCTGTGGGGGAGGACAGACCCGGGTCTTCCATGGACATGTGTATGGAAGGTGATTCCCCTCTGACTCTGGGTAGTGAGGTGGAACTGGTGGAGCAGTGTGTCACCATAGAACCTCTCTCTGAAGACACAGTCGTGCCTTTGAGTAGATCTGCAGCGCTCCAGGGAATCCTGCCACAGTGTTCCACCTCAACCGGAAGACTTCTGACTTTCTCACAGGATAGTCGTCAGTCTACCAGCCTGGTGGTGAAGGAGGATGGAGGTGGGGCTTCAGACAGGGCTTTTGGCAGAGCTTATGACATGGAAGCGGAGGAGGGGTTGGAGGGCGTGGCCGCTATTTCACATGTCAAAGAGGAGGCTACGCATCTGGTAGCCATCATACCCAGTCATGTAAGACTGTCATCCTGGCTTTCTTTCTTATCCAATGTTTACATATTTTAGCATAAAAAAACTTGGTATATTTATTGGTATAAATAAATAAATCTATCACTGACCTGACCTTATTATGAGAATCTTTTAGTCACCTGTGCAAAATAAATGACAGTAATAACTGTCAGTTTTGCTTTCCATTCTGTGGTACCATGTGGTCACAGAAACAAATAAAATTCAGACATTAATTTTATGCTAAATCTGGGCCTAGATATAGAAATAGTCCCAGAAATAATTGCGCTAAACTTTATTGATGTCATTTCAAGACCATTTTTTCCACTGATATAATTAGAATTATAATTTTTCACTTAAATATTTCCCAAATTTGAAATATATTTGAATTTTAAAGACATGATTTCAATTGGGGGATAATACTAGCGAACACAACAAATTTGTAAATCAACAGTCCACAAGGGGGGCGCAACAATTAATTACAAACTTTACATAAGTTCAAGTTCACTGGAACGTTTGTGTCAGTTTCTGCAGAAGCTAGTTGTAATATTAGGTTTATGTTGTGTAAATGTCTAAATAATTAATCTTACATGTATATAGGATGAGTCAATGGTTATTTGAGTTTATTAACTCTCTCGAGGGCGGCTGTGGCTCAGTCGGTAGAGCGGATTGTCCACTAATCGTGGGGTTGGTGGTTCGAATCCCGGCCCGGGTGATCACATGCCGAAGTGTCCTTGGGCAAGACACTGAACCCTAAGTTACCCCCGATGGCAAGCTAGCACCTTGCATGGCAGCTCTGCTACCATTGGTGTGTGAGTGTGCTCTCATTTGTAAGTCGCTTTGGATAAAAGCGTCTGCTAAATGAATAAATGTAGTAAAACGCTTCAGTTTTCTGGTGTTCTATCACTGCATGGACTAAAACTGGATTATTTGAAACACTAGAAGTATTCTTTCTAGAAAAACATTAGATACTGCATTGTTAAAAATCTTGGATGTCATTATTTTCAACAGTATGTTTTAACTCAAATCGGTGCCAGTGCTTGCTACACATTGTAAATTCAAACACATTCGAATATTTTTGCATTCGACGAATACTCGAAGTTTGAATTTTAATTTGACAACCCTAGAGCAGACAAGAGGACTGAATCAGTGTAAATGGCTGAAATGTTGGTGACATTCATTCTATGTAAACACAATTGCCAACATTGAGGTCAGCAGCAAGGATCGAGGTCATGTCCATATAATGTATCCTGACAGACCTAGTCAAAACACCATGAATTCTATATTAATTGTATGTAGGGAAAACTTCTATAACATACATATGTATTGTTGCTTTTCCTGTAATGGAGACATTTCTTTTGACACTTGACAAAAAACTCGAGCTTTGTGCTTGCAGAAGAAGAATAGAAACTGCATAAAGCGCATTACATTATTAAATACATCAACATATGCTTATATAAGAACATATCAAAGGTATATTTTTTTGGAAACATGCTTAGACTCCAAATTAGATTACCATATACATTATTATTTAGCAGTATATATTTTTAAATTGCGCTAGTTTCTGTTAGTCAAAAAGTATCATAAGATGGATGTGTTATCTTTATATATAGTTATATTATAACAAAGTGTCTTTATGTTATAATTAAGTGTCTATTCTTTGATGTTGTATTTCATTTTTTAGGAGCTGGTTGAAAACAAAGTCCTCCCTGCAGTCAGTCCAATAATGATGCTCCCCTTGGTGAACCATGTCAAACCAGAACCTAAACCATCCTTTAAACTAGTCAGTAGTATTTTTAAATGCTTCTTGGTGTATTAGTTTGGTTATTTTAAGCACTGATAATTATGTTACCATCATTGTATCATTACAACCCAAAGTTGTATTTATTATAATTGTACTGTATACTGTTTAAATCCCTGGACACTTCCATCCATGGTAAGCTCTGATTCACTGTCAATAGTGACACATTTGACTATGAATTCTGGTTTCAGTCCATAAAGTACACTAGGAGGGGTCGTGGCAATTGTAGCACTCCTGGATGCGCTTTCACCTACGTAACTCGCCATAAACCGCCTTGTTGCCCTGACTGCGGACAGAACCTCGGTGGAAAGTGGGTTCCATCCGTGAGTCAATCCATCTCCTACATGTTGCATATTTGTCTTTAGAATTAATGAATGCAGCGAATCAGACTCTCTGTTTAATACATAAGGGATAAAACATGATGCAGCCTTGAGATGAAGCAGAATTGCCAAGGGTTTTGATTTATTAAACAACGACATGACGTATTAAGAGCTATTTATTGGGGGGGTTGGGGAGAGCGCTAATTGCTTGGAAACCTTATTGAAATTGTTAGTACCTCCTTCTTCTCCTAGCTACTAGTTTTACATTTTGGTCATACAGGCAAAAACATTTCTTTTGTTTTTTTTATTTGTTGGTCTAAAATGATCTGAGCATCTGCCATGCAAATCCCTATGAGTTATTATGGAAACAATAATGTAATAGAAAAAGCACGTTAATATAATATAAACCTGTTATTTGATTTGCAGTCGGCACTAATGCCGCTGTAGAGCTGCTATAATAGATAATAAATCAACACCTGCTGACAAATCAGAATTGGGAATTCAGCAGTGTCGCAGTTTTAAAATGCTTTAATTGCAGCTATAAGAAATCTTAATCAGACCGTCTGTTTCCACATATAATTTTCTAGCTTGATTTCCGCTGGGAATGTGAGATTTTTGCCGAGGAATTAGGGAAGCGGTAGCTCAGTGTTTAAGACATTGGATTACTGATTGGATTTGTCTTGATTTTTGATTGATGTGTTTTCATTTCAGGTAGCCAAAAAAGCAGGACCTGATTCCAGCTCATCTCCACCAAAATTGAAAGGTCAGGCCGATGGTTCCAATTTCACCACAGTGGCCTCTAAAGTGACTATTCAGAGCACTGTTAAGTCATCTGACACGGTCACAGGACAAACACAGGCATCCAAGGGCAAAAGCGACAAAATGGTGCTTCATCCTAAAGTTTCTTCAGCAGCTACAAATGCTCCTGGACCCTGGACCAGAGAAAATATGGGTGAAGTTACAGTTTATCAACCAGATGGTTGCGCCTTTGACAAAAATTCTGAAGCCTTTCAGATGGCAGGATCAACAGATGTCATGTGAGCAAATTGCTTAGAAGTGGAATTAAATCTGATTTAGCATTGACGTGTATATGTCCAATTAATATAACTAATGTAGCTTGCCTTTGAATTTCATTTGAACAAGTTTTCACCTTTGAATCAATGCTACTGTGCAGTGGGTTGAGTGGTGGCCAGGTCATTAACAAAGACACGGGTCAGAAACGGCGCATTCGGGCCATTCTGCCTGCCCCTGCCACCCCAAGTAAGCATTGTATCAAACATGATGAACTTATTACCCCATATAAAGGTGGAGTTACTGGTGGTTTAGTACTCGGTGAAATTGTTTTTGCTGAATCTTTAGCAGGCATTCCGTCTCAGCCAGCTGTTGTTCAGTGGATAGCAGTGCATCCAAGTAAGATTAAAGGTGACATGAAAATCGCAACTAGAACAGGTAATGATGATACATTACATTCACATTTCAATAATAAACATTTCATTAATATTTAGTGTGAGCCAAAATGTACACCCAAATTCCTCCTTTATTTGAACCTACCCGCTCTTCCATGACATTTGGAGTTTTTGGTGGTTAATGGTTTTGGTGGTTTTCCACTTGAACTTTGCAGTTAACGTAATCCTCCAGTTTCCATTTTAGCATCATGCAAGTTGTCTAATTCATCACACAATCACCTAAAAATGTCAACTGGCTTAGTAATACGGTTTGTCCATGAATTGTTGTAATAATTTGTAAGCCACATGCTGTTTTTAGCTCCACAATATCAATTTTATAGATAGCAGTGTAACATAACCACACTACTTTATTTGAATTTATAGAAGAACACAAGGCAAGTGTGTGATTTCATGCTAAATCATGTGTGATGTGTGATCTTAAACTCACTTCCTTATGTGCACTTACAGTCTTTATTGTTTTCTTGGGTTTCCTCAGTGAAGCCCCAAAATGAGAGTATTTTGAGCCTGAAACCCAGCACACTGAAGCAGCTGGGTCACTCTGTGTCTCCCAGTGCCATAGAGCAGGTGAGAGAAGCTTAGCAGTAATAATGTAGCTTCTTGTATCAAGCAATTCTGTAAGAGTAATGTGCATTTAACCCTTAAAATATATGAGTGTTTTATAACTCTGGATTTCTTCCTGGTTCTCCGGGTTGCCTTCCACCTCCCCAAAAAACACGCCATAAGGTGGATTGGTTTGGATGTAAAATGACCCCTAGGTGAATGGGCATATGAATGTGTGTGTGTGTGCATGGTTCCCTGTGATGGACAGGTATCCCATCCTGGATCTATTCCCGCCTCATGCCTAGTGTTTCTGGGATAGACTCCAAGTCTACTGCAATTCTGACCTTGCTGAAAAGAATCTTAATTATGATTTAAACACGTGTTATAGTACTTTTGATATTATTTTAATTGTAGTATGTGTTCATAACTACTTATACTGATACTGTCTCATGCCCTGGACTTTATTAAACACGTACTGAGAATGCACATTATTGAATGATCTTTACAGTTAACAGCAAAACGAATCAAAGTTTCATTATATTGATATTAGTATTACATTGTTTAAAGGAAAGAGGTTGATGAACAGTTGAAAGCTGCGGGTGTAATGGGGGAAAAAAACAGATGAGGTATAGAAGAATGGGCTCATGGGTTACTAATGATATACTTAAACTTCCTATTATGTTATGGGTCAATCTGACCCATTTCTACATTCGAGATGTTTGAAATAATACTGCTTAATCTCGCTTTTTCTCTTTGAAATTGTTTGGCTTTCCTCATTTAGGGTCATGAACTTCAATGCAAATATTTCTTATGTTTTGTCTCGGGCAAGCCATAATAAAGGTTTTTCTGTTTGTTGTTTTTGTGTGTATTTAAACTGTGGAAGTCATTTTGACGCTTAACATAATGGTTGTAACTTTTTTTTTTTTTTGGATGTTTCATTTTTTTAACATAATATGAGGGTTAAACTGGAGAAATGCATCAAAATTGCAGTGTTTCATGATTTTATTTTATATTTCTCTGGATTCTTTTGATGGCACAAACTGATTCTTGTCACATTTCCTTTTATAATATGTAGTACACCGTTTTTGGCATACAGTGGTGTGAAAAAGTGTTTGCCCCCTTCCTCATTTCCTGTTCCTTTGCATGTTTGTCACACTTAAGTGTTTTGGAACATCAAACCAATTTAAACAATAGTCAAGGACAACACAAGTAAACACAAAATGCAATTTGTAAATGAAGGTGTTTATTGAAGGTGTGAAAAAGTGATTGCCCCCCTTGTTATAACATACTATAACTGTGGTTTTTTTTCACACCTGAGTTCAATTTCTCTAGCCACACCCAGGCCTGATTATTGCCACACCTGTTCACAATCAAGGCATCACTTAAATAGGAGCTGCTTGACACAGTAAGGTCCACCAGAAGATCCTTAAAAGCTACACATCATGCCGAGACCCAAAGAAATTCAGGAACAATTGAGAAAGA
>JAFFST010048576.1:13489-25103 GCA_022414735.1 Noturus placidus
AATTCTGCAAAGATGAGTGGGCCAAAATTCCTCCAGGACGCTGTAAAAGCCTCATTGCACGTTATCGCAAACGCTTGGTTGCAATTGTTGCTGCTAAGGGTGGCCCAACCAGTTATTAGGTTTAGGGGGCAATCACTTTTTCACACAGGGCCATGATGGTTTGGATTTTTTTCCACCTTTAATAATAAACACCTTCATTTACAAATTGCATTTTGTGTTTACTTGTGTTGTCCTTGACTATTGTTTAAATTGGTTTGATGTTCCGAAACACTCAAGTGTGACAAACATGCAAAGGAACAGGAAATGAGGAAGGGGGCAAACACTTTTTCACACCACTGTATATTCTCCTTTCTGAATTCATTCCTTTCATTTCTCTTGCATCCCAGAAACCTCCTGCAATCAACAGCAGCCAGTATGTAGTGACAGACAGTGGAGTGAAGATCCTGTCTATGATGCCTTTGAAGAAAAACTCCAGCTCTTCACTGGTTTGTTCTTTAGAATTCAGACAAGACATATATAAAATACAAGCATATGTTGCCTGCATGCTTGTTTGTTGATTTGGTTGCTTCGGCAGGCTCTAGGCTTGTCCACGGCACGCGGCAGGGGAAGATGTAAAAACCCCTCCTGTGATTACGTCTATAAGAACAGACACAAGCCGCAGTACTGCCCCAGCTGTGGCTGCGAACTCGCCACTAAAACAGCCACGAAATCCAAAGTCCCAGTGAGTTACTGCCATAAGTAGCCAACTTATCAAGGCAAACATTTGGTTTGTTGTTTAATACTTAGAGGGCATTTAGAAAGGCATGGTGTTCTGATCTTCTTGCTATAATTCTAATTCATGTCCTAAAATGCTATAAATCGAGATTCGAGGTAGCAGTTTCTCTCTACATTATCAGACAGACAGCAGCAGACTGTCATAATATATCATAATAATATAATTTAAATAATAATTATAAATACGTCTTTTTATATGACAGTTTATATTTTAAACCTAAAGTCTGAAAGTGCTCTAGATACAAAAGATGAAACAAAGTACATTACTGAAAACTTCTGCAATCACTAATAAATTGGAAATGTAGGAAAATGGAATTTATAAATGGAAATATAATGGGAAAAAAGGAAGTGATTGTTAATAAATGCTTGTTTCTCTAATCTTATGTATCTGTAAATTATTCGTAAATACATTTAGTTTGTTTATGAAATTATTATTATTATTATTATTATTATTAATATTATTATTATTATTGCAGCAACAACAAGAGCAATAGAAATTAGAACAGTGCCACTGTTTTGTTTAGGGGTTAAAATATTTAAATCCATCTGAATGAATGAAGTCAATAACTTAAGTGCGTTTGCTATCGCACAGTCATCTCCTGACCCGGAAGATATGTCCACACACCTATTGGACCCGTCGCAACCCTTGACCCCAGTCCAGCGAGAGCTTCAGCGTCAGTCCACTGTGACGCTGCTCAAACACAGCCTACAGTTCCCAGAGAACGAGCTTGAGCTGCAGGACATCCTCACACACATCCACATCCTCAACCAAGCGCATAGGACGAGAGAAGAAGAGGACAGTGAAAGAGATGAAGAGATGGATAGCGAGAGGGAGGAGCACTGCATTTCCCTACAGGATGGATGGCCGAGCTTCTTTGAGCCAACGGCTACTCACTGCAGTCTGTGTCACTATCCACTTTACAGAGGAGAAGAGAGGTGAGTGTGTTTGAGCCCAGCACCAAACTAGAGACTGCGTATAAAATTTACAGTCACTAAAATGAACACGTTTAAGGAAACGTCTTGTACGCGTTGTTTGGAACGTATCTATCTGATGAGTTTAATTTCTGTGTACATATTCCTTTTCCAACAAGTGATGTATTTGAAACAGTTCACTTTCATATCATTACAGCAGAGCTGTTCATTATAGTGAGGGGTTGTTAGATTTAGTTTATTTTAGTATGTTTAATATTGTTTAATAATTCATTCATCTTCAGTAACTGCTTTTGTCCGGTCAGTCTATCCTGAGTCACAGGGCATGAGACAGGAATATACCCTGGGTGAGAGTCCATTGCAAGGCATCATGCACACACGTGCACCCACTCATTGACAATTACTGACATGTTTTTAGTAGGTAGGTGTACCACTGTGCCATCTGGTTATTAATTTTAAAAAATCTTAGGATTTCATTTGTAAAAAGCGTAAGATGGTTGGCTTGGTGGTGCAGGAGGTAGTGTTGTTGTTGTCTCACAGCTTCAGGGTTACTGACTGTGTGGAGGTTCATGTGTTCTCTTCATGTCCTTGTGCGTTTCCTCCTCCATATTGTCTTGTAAACCTGACAGTTGGTACTCTAAATTGGCCATAGATGAGAACGAGTATGTGAATGTGTTTGTGAATGGTGCCTTGCGGTGGACTGGCATTGAATGCAGTGTGTGTGCCCAGTGTTCCCAGGATAGGCTTCACCAAAAAAGTATGAAAGAATGAATAACCATTCCAGGCTTTCAGTAGTTTTTCTCATGCTGTTTGGTAAATGCACTGCTGATGAAACGTAAAGCAACCTTGAGCTGTGCGTGTGCGTATGTATATATGTGTGTGTGCGTATGTGTGTGTGTGTGTGTATATATATATATGTATGTGTGTGTGTAGTTGTTCCATAGCAGGGCAGCAGCAGTGTTGGTTAGTGACAGCATTTCTACTGCAACCAGTGTCTCTGCAGCTGAAGGTGTGTCTGAACTCACAGTGCCTGGCTGTACACAGCTTCACCAGCATCTACCCAGGTACACACGCACACACACAGGTAAAAACACACTGACTCATACTCTTAAACAGTAAGAAGTGCTTATTACCACAAACCCCTCACTCTGTATGTCTAAACCAAGTGCACTTTTAATTTGGGGGAATTTATTTCAACTAGTATGTAAATGTAAAGTGTAACACACACACACACACACAAACATTCTTTTCTTAGTCATAAACATATAGCATGCCAGTGGCACAACTGAAGTGTTTATATGTGTCTCAGGTTTGTTTAATGTGGGGAACCAGCTGCTGGTGAGTTTGGACTTGTTCTTTAAAATCCGGAGTCAGATCAAACAGGGTTGGGAACCTTCACTCGCAGCCCTCAACATAATCAACAACACACACAGTCCACCAGGTATGTGTGCTTCTCTTATCTCTTGGTTCCTCTCCTGAATTCTTTCCTGATCTTTCTCCTCATTTGTCTCCTGATTCCTCTCCTGATTTTCTCATCACCTCTCCTCTCCTCTCTTTATTCCTTCCTCGATTCCATCCCTGATTCCTCACCTGATTTCTATCCCCCCGAATTCTTCTCCTCAGGGTGTGTATTGAGTCCAGATGAGCAGACCCGTGTGCAGGAGTTGTTGTGCAGTGGTTACTGGGCGTTTGAATGTCTGACAGTGCGTGATTTCAACGACATGATCTGTGGAATTTGTGGCATCGCTCCTAAACTGGAAATCGCACGACGCAATACAAACAACGTCTTACAGCTCAAAAACGTGGAGGTTAAAAAAACAACAACATTCTATCTCACTATATCATAGTCTAGGAAAACGATGGCTTGTGAGAAACACTCGACTAAGCCGCATGAATGTTTGAACACGATTTCTCTCCTCTCTCTGAAGTTCACGTGGCCGGAGTTCCAGGCATCAGACGAGGTGCAGGTAGAGGAGTTCTGGCTGGCGATGGAGAGTGAGGCCCTGGAGCAGGCAGTCTTTCCTTCTAATGTCTCCATCACACGCTTGGATGCCTCCATCATCGCGCCCTTCTTTCCTGCATTGATGAGGAGCTCTAGGGTCGTTAATACAGAGAAGGACAAGATCACCACCAACACGGAGCACGCAGGTGGTGTCGTATTCAGATCAGTTTATTTACAGTAAAACGTCCTGACTTTACTACACTAACCGCAAACCGTTGTCCATATTGTGTATTTCTTGTTCTGTGTTCTGAGTGTCTTTTTTTTGTTTGGTTGGTTTTTTTAAAGGAAAGGTTTTGTTAAAGAAACTTGAAGAAATCTGACCGTTATGAAATTGATATTGCCTGGAAAATGAGGCTAAAACTCTAAAGTTTAGCTGTCTTAAGTTAAAGATGAATTGGAATGTGGTGAAATTAACATCATGAATCATATATTATAGTTAATGATATCAATATTAGAGCTAATTATAACATTTATAATGATTGTGTGTGTGTGTGTTGGCTGTACAGGAGACTTGTGTATGTTAATGCGTTTAATCCATGATGGCCAGCTAAGACCAGAGCAGATGGAGCAGCACACTGAGGAGGAGCTACTTTCCATACTGGAGCAGTGTGGAGTAGCTTCAGCACCAAACAGCACCAAGGTATGTATACACACACACACTGCACATGTAAAATCACAACCATATATACGTGCTTATTTTACTTCATATTGCACTAGCTGTTAGTTACATTTGCACTTATACAGTGATTTTCTAGACACTCAAAGAAAGCACTTTTACATAGTATAGGGGGGATCTCCTCAACCACCACCACCAGGATGATGTGACGGCAGCCATAATGTGCCAGAAAGCCCACCACACACCAGCTATTAGTGGAGAGGAGAGAGTGATGTAGACAATTCAGAGTTGGGAATTATTAGGGGGCCGTTATAGAGAAGGGCCAATGAGGGAATTACACCAGGACACTGGGGTAAGGGTTATACCCCTACTGGGATACCCCTGGGATTTTTAACGGCCATGGAGAGTCAGGACCTCTGTTTAACGTTTCATCCGAAAGACGGTGCTGTTTTTATAGTATAGTGTCCCAGTCACTATACTGGGCATTAGGACCCCACACAGACACAGGGTGAGCGCCCCCTGCTGGCCTCACTAATACCATTTCCAACAGAAACCTTAGTTTTCCCCAGGAGGTCTCTCATCCACATACTGGCCAGGCTCAACCCTGCTTAGCTTCACTGGGAGAACTGCAGGCAGAGCTGGCTCTGTCTGTTGATTTCTATTGAATTATTATTATAATAAATGGTTTACTTGGCAACAGAAAAACAGTTTTAGATGATCTTTGTATTTTTGCTGGCAGGATGAGTTGATGGTGTCTGTGTGTTTGCTTTACACACACGTACAAAATGGCCTTTCAACAGCCCCCCAACCTGCCGAACCCCTCACTGCAGGAAAACTCAGCAAGGTGTGCCCCCACCAGGTAAATGACCTCTCTGCTCTTTAGTGATTATGCTCAGTGAAAATATTTAAAAGACTGGCAATAATTTCAACCATTTCTCCCTGCACTAAAAAAACACAAAAAAACAAAATTCTCTTCTAAACTCTCTTTTACACCACAGTGTAAAGTGTAACATTGAGGTCTGTAAATGTGTGCCAGGTGGTGTGTGGCTCTAAGTACCTGGTGCGTGGAGAGACTGCCCGTGATCATGTGGACCTGCTGGTGTCCTCTCGGTTCTGGCCGCCTGTGTATGTAGCAGACTGTGCGCAGAAGGTGGCGCTGTGCACGGAAGCACTGTACCCCGAGCTGGCGTCACAGATGTGGGGAAGGAACCAGGGCTGCTTTTCTGATCCCATGACTTCTGCAGAGGTCAGCACGATTTCTGCTTAACCTTTTTATCTTGGTTGTTGTTTACAACAACGTTGTGCAAGTTTTTGATTGCGAAATGACTTCTAAGTAATTAGATTAACACAACATCTATGTTTAGGAATAATTCAGGGGGTGAAACAATTTTTCCCTGTCTGACGTTTGCTTATTTTATTTTGCACTGGATAAAGTTATAAAGTTAATGTTCTGCTATAAAGTTAATGTTCCTAACAAGTAATGGTTATCTTTCTCATTCAAATCCCTTTCTTGTTGAGTTCTCCCATTGGCGGGGTTGCCAATGTGGTTTAACACAAAGTGTGACATTCTGTAACTTATAAATGTGAATTAAATATCACAGTGTAACTTTGTCTGGAATTGATGCATATGATGCACAATGCCGGTCAAAAGTTTGTGGACACGCGACTGAAATATTTCTCAACGATCTGGTGCATGATTTAAATGTGTGAAATTGGTGTTGTTGGCATATTTACATTTTTATCTACATTTTCGTTTCTTTCATTCAAAAACGAACATTTTATTTACAAAATAAATATATTTTTAAACGGTGAAATATTCAGAGAAGCAGCTGATAAGTATGCAGCGTAGGTAGGAACTCCTTGTAATACTGTTTAAAAAGTATCTCAGGGAAATCGGTTGAGAAAACGCCAAGAATACATTTCTGGAAATTCTAGGCAAATATGATGTCTACTTTGAAGATGCTAAAATATTAAATTATTTTGACTAAAAATATAAATTAATTATAATGCTCATAGTTCCATTTGTGTTACTCCAGAGTTTTGATGACTTTATTATTCTTCTAAAAATGTGGATTTAAAAAAAATAAAAATAAAGAATGTCTGAACTTTTGACCGGTAGTTGAAGTTGATTATTCTCATTATTGTAATCAAAATAAAAGATAAGAGTTTTGAGTAAGGAAGATCGCTATTACTACTTTGCTAGTAGTCTAGTTGCTTAAGTGCAAAACTAATTAAGTCTTGGCCAACTACGTTTGAGTTATTAAGTGAAATATGTAAATTATGTGTAAATTGCGTTTGTAAACAAATCCTTATTAGAAAGCATATAGACGTTTTATTTGTGTAAGCGTATTTGATTTTGATTTATTTAGCGCCTCGATCAAACTCGAGGCTACTTTATAAAATCCTTAACAGGGTTTTACAAGGTTGCAATAAAATACAGGCACAATAAACACAAAATGACCAATATGAATCGCATACAAGTGATGGAATTAAGGCAAATCAAGAGACAAGATCATAAACTGTAAACAAACTGACAGAGAATGGGTAGTGTGCCAGAAGAAAACTAAAGGTCATAGGATAGCTAATCAGCAGTAACCATACAGTAAGAGGAACACCATGTGAGTGAGATATGTTTTTTTAAATCTGTATCCAAGGAGAGATCGCATAAACTCTAAGGAAGTGAATTCCAAAGTTAAATGGCACACTTATATAGTGCTTTTATCCAAAGCGCTTTACACTGTGTCACATTCACACACACACTCACACACCAATGGTAGCAGAGCTGCCATGCAAGGCGCTAACTTGCCATCGGGAGCAACTTGGGGTTCAGTGTCTTGTGTCTTTGTGAAGCTGTCTTTGGAAGCTGTGACTGATATCAGAGGATTTAACTGTGAGCTGGGGTGCTGGCACAAGATCATCGACCTTAAGAACTGAGTACTGAATACATAAAGGGAGCAGTTTATGTTTTCCAGAAAATAAGCATGTCTCACTTCCTCTTTTGCATTCCATGATTAGAATTCGTGACAAAGAGACGGTTTTGATTTTCTGCTGAAGTTCTGCTTTTTAAAGTTAACGTGTCTAGCAGTGCACGGTTGCTTCACAGCTATGGCTAAACATTAGTTGGAAATGTTAGAGATACACTACCAGTCGAATGTTTGGAGAAACTCGACTGAAATGTTTCTCGTGATCTTAAAAACCCTTTGATCTGAAGGTGTGTGATTAAATGTTTGAAATCGGTGTCGTAGACAAGTACAATCGCGCCCACATATTTGTTCCTTTCACTTTAAAACGAACATTTTATTTACCTGAAAATATATTTTTAAATGGGCGACTCTGAGCTAAATATTTCAAAAAGCAGCCAATAAGAGTCCGGCATAGGTGGGAACTCCTTAAATACTTTGGCGGCTGTGGCTCAGTCGGTAGAGCGGGTTGTCCACTAATCCACTAATCGTAGGGTTGACTCCACATGCCGAAGTGTCCTTGGGCAAGACACTGAACCCCAAGTTGCTCCTGATGGCAAGTTAGCGTCTTGCATGGCAGCTCTGCTACCATTGGTGTGTATGAGTGAATGGGTGAATGAGACACAGTGTAAAGCGCTTTGGATAAAAGTGCCATTATAAGTGCGCCATTTACTGTTTAAAAATCATCTCTGGGAAATTTCTCAAGAAATCGGTCGAGAATACATTTCTGGAAATTCTAGGCTAAAATATTAAATTATGTTAATTTTAGTTTTGATTTTCTATCACAACAAAATTCCCATAGTTCCACTTGTGTTATTTCAGTTTTGATAACTTTATTATTATTCTAAAATGTGGAAAATACATAAAAGAAAGATTGAGTGTGTCTAAACTTTTGAACGGTAGTGTATGTAGGAAAGGCTAACTAGAATAAGGCCCACACACAAACACACACGTTAACCTTCTTCCTCTCTTCCTTTCTCAGTACGTCTCCTGTCCTGAGCTCCAGGACCAGCAGTACAGCATGGATCTCTCATCAGTGGACTCCAACTCCCATGTTCATCCTCATACCAAATCCTCCTTGCGCTATATAGTGCACCCTAGTGATCCTTCCCTCTCCTCCTCCTCCTCCTCCTCTTCCTCCTCCTCAGATCCCCACCGTGCCCTGACCCTTTGTAAGGAACTGCAGCCTTACTTCAATCTGGTTTCGTCTATTAGCAGCGATTTAGAAGAGAACGTGAGTGAATCTGGGGGAAAAGGAAAGCAAAGAACGCTCGTGTTCAACAACGCAGCGCACTACTATCTCTACAACCGGCTAGCAGACTTCCTGAGCAGCCGAGACATAGTGAGCCAGCAGATGACCGATGTGCTTAAGGTGTGCCAGCAGGGCGAGGTGGTGATGATCCGCGATGCCCTCTACAGGCTCGGAGTGGCGCAGCTCAACAGAGAGGACGAGGAGGGGGAGCGGATGGGAGAGGAAGACGACGCAGAGGGAGACGCAGACATTATAGCTGTAGACGATGTGGTGCTAGAATGACGGTGATGGAGAAGATCGTACTCAAACACTGAGATTTTCACTCTACAAGAGGACACTGTGCAGGGTGCATATAATAGCTTATAATATAAAATGATAGTATTTATTGCTAATTATGTGTGTTAATGAAGAAACTGTGGTCATTTTCATATTAAAGATAACCACTCAAAGAGTAAGAAGTAACAACTTTTATTGTAACCGTGTCCACACTGATACATATTTATAACACTGTAGGTTATTTTTCAGGTTTAATTATGACCCATTTTTTTTTTTTTTTTTTTTTTTTTTTTACACATGCTGTCACAAAAGGTACAGTTAATTAATTTACTGATTGATTAAGTGGCAATACTGATTTAACAAACAATAACAATTACTACACTGCTAAATCATTTATTTTCGTTCACTCCATTTGTTTCACTTCCATATTCTTTTAAACCGATGCAGTAGAGACAATCTGGGCAACGAGTCATGTCAATTCCACTTTCAATGAATAGAACGTAAACATGCTACAATTTATTAAAGCAGAAGATAACAGCTCTAGTAAATTATTATTATTATTATTATTATTATTATTATTATTATTTCTAACTCTAAAAGCTTTGCAATGTTTTCTTGACTTTTATGAATAGCTTATGAGAAATTAGCTGGAAACAAAATACAGACAAGAAAAGTCTCGTGAACACTGAGACATTTGATATAACAAGACATTCAACACAACCGTTTCAATTTTTTTTCCCTCTATAAGAACTTCAGTGCTAGTATTTTCTAATGATTTATCAGTACAGGTGACCAGAGTAAATTATTCTAATCATGTCAAATGCCACTGCACTATTTTAATAGACCACCACTGATTAAATACAGAGCACTCATTCTTAGACATTATTTACACATGGCAGTGTTTGCTTAATGCTACTTCAAATACACATATACACAGTATACAGTTTAATGAACAAAGCTTACAGAAATATCTGATAAAAGAACAGTGATGTATGTCATAAACAAGTGTAATTCAAAAAGCTGTCAAAGTTTTTTTTGTTTGTTTGGGTTGGTTTTTTTTTTATCTTTTTAAAAATCTTACAGCATGATTAATCGCAGGTCTAAACTCTTGTTAAATAATGCTATTGATCCTGTCATCCAAATATAAAAAGCATTGCGTGGATATTACATGAGAAGCTGATGAAGCAGTCTAGCAAGCTTGTAAAAGTACTTATAAACGGATAAGCATGTGTAAGAACACAAAGTTTGCTGTTTTCCAAATTTCAAGAACAGACGGAAAAAAACATGCAAGTGAACTGTGAAAGCTTGCTTCTAAACTAGAATTTGGAAATGCTGAATTGGCGGTTTTTTCTGCATACATCCAAAGAGGAAACCGCTATTTAACACAAATAACGAGTCAGACGAAAGGTACGACATATGAACTTGGCATGAAACAGATGCATTTGACCCTCTTTACTGGATTTGGGAAAGAATTTACAGTGGGGGAAATAAGTATTGGACATTTTTTTCAGGAAATATGTCCAATGAGGTTATTCACATGAAATTTTCACCAGACTTTGGTATTAACTCAAGAAATCCAGAAATATAAGGAATTCACAACATTAAAGTCTATAAATAAAGGTATGTGTAATAAAGAGGACTGTCACAGGAAACAAGTATTGAACACACTAACTGAAATGTATTTAATACTTAGTAGAGAAGCCTTTGTTTCTAATGACAGCGTCAAGACGTTTCCTGTAAGAAGAAATTAATGGGCCGCAGAATTCAGGTGTGATTTTGGCCCATTGTTCTAAACATATTGTCTTTAAATTTTGTTCTATTGGATTCAAGTCAGGTGATTGACTGGACCATTCTAACGTCTTGATTTTTTAAAAACTAATTTCCCCACTGTATTTCCTATGAGTGCATGGCTCTTTATTTAAAGTATCCCGAGAATGTAGTTCATTCAGGAATTAGCAGAATTGATAATTGTTGGCCTTAATCAGGGGCTGCTCAGCTTCCACTTGCTCGCATGATTCTTCATCACTTTTGGTGGTATCACAGGCCTCCAGTTGCTCTTCGTCCAGTTCTTCTGTCTGCACGTTCTTGTACTGAGTCTAAGGACAGAGACAGAAACTTCAGACTAAAGGCTCTGATTTTCTACAATCCTAAAGAAAGGGCTTTAATTTGTGCATACAACAGGATAAATTACTGTCATTTTTGTGGGTGATTAACGAAGAATCATCGAGTAAATTGAATCATGTTAAGTAAGCAGAGGAAACAATATACAATCATGGGAAAGAAAAGAAAGTACACCCTTCTTCAGTTCTATGATTTTATTTATCAGGGAAAAAATAACAATTGTGTGATGTAATTATTCAGTCTTTTTCTTTTTTGTGATGTTTTGAACAAAAACATTTAATGTGCATAGAGAGGCCTGTAGGTCACTTGATGTAGCTTTTCGTGATTTCTTTATATCTCTGAACATTACATGGTCTGACCTTGGACTGAATTTGCTGGGACCTCCACTGTTGGGAAGATTGGACGCTGTCTTAAAGACTCGCCATTTGTAAACAGTTCTTCTCACTGTGGATTGGTGAATCTCATATTGTTTGGAGATGGCCTTATAACCCTTTCCAGATTGAGGAGCAGCAATAGTTGGTTCTCTGAGATCATTGCTGATGCCCTTTCTTCTACATGGTTGATGTAGACACACACCAGAGTGCTCCAGAACACCAAACAACCAAAGGGTTTGCTTTTTTTTTAGAGGTAATCGTGGAGGTGATTGTGGAAGTAGGATGGTATACATATTTTTTTCCTAACTG
>JAFFST010048576.1:41341-54525 GCA_022414735.1 Noturus placidus
AATCACTTTTTCACACAGGGCCATGATGGTTTGGATTTTTTTTCACCTTTAATAATAAACACCTTCATTTACAAATTGCATTTTGTGTTTACTTGTGTTGTCCTTGACTATTGTTTAAATTGGTTTGATGTTCCGAAACACTTAAGTGTGACAAACATGCAAAGGAACAGGAAATGAGGAAGGGGGCAAACACTTTTTCACACCACTGTATATATAAACCTAAAATGAGAAATATGTATAATATAATTGCACTACTTTATATGTCAGACAATACTCTTGACAGCCCTTGCTCAACTTGTTTTTGCTTGCCCTCCCCACTACAGTATTCACCTGTTTTAATCTACTCAAAACTACAAAAAATAACCTAGGAACAATAAATGAAAATGAAAGAACAAGCAGCAAATAAAGATAAAGAGCAAGAAGCCATGAACACAATTTGTACATGCGTTATAAAATGGATTATCTATTAATATCTTGATTAATTAACTTGGCCACGTCTCTTACCCACAACCAACAGGCGTGTGGTGGAGCTGTTGACTCCAGCCTCATTAGTTCCTATACAGGTGATATTCCCCGAGTCAGACATGGTAACTGAAGGCAGGATCAGAGTACTCCTGATTTTCACATTATCAACTTCATGTGAAGGCTTGTTCTCTGGGTTTGGTAACTTCTGAGAAAAAAAAAGAAGATAAAATCAAATAATTTCAAACAATTTCAGGTGTTACGTCTTTTAAACTCTGTAGTATTGAGTCTGCTGTTTTGCCCTGTCTGAAGATTTTACATCTGTGGATTTTGTCTTTTAATACTTAAAAAAAACGTTTTATTCATTTATAGTTTTGTGTCCTTTTATTTGTATTTTATATCATTTACATTTATTCATTTAGCAGACGCTTTTATCCAAAGCGACTTACAAGTGCACACTCATACACCAATGGTAGCAGAGCTTCCATGCAAGGTGCTAGCTTGCCATCGGGGGCAACTTAGGGTTCAGTGTCTTGCCCAAGGACACTTCGGCATGGGATCACCATGGGAACATATCATTGATGTTTGAAATTATTTGATTTAACTGTACACTGACACTGGTCTTTAAATGTGCTACATAAATAAATGTGACTTGACTTAATATTATTTTTAGTATCTTTCATAGTAGATAGTTTACAGCAGAAAGTGAAAGTGTCAGGTTTCAATGCACTTTTATGGACTTACACAGAGCGATAGGGGTTAAAACAAAAATAGGACATGTGGATTTGTGTTTTTTGTACATCTGACATAAATCTTGTGTAGTGAAACACTGACAATAATAATGGTATCTTCTGTATGTTGTGCTTCTCCCAGTACAGTAAGCTACAAAATATGTTCTAAATAGAAGAGCAAAGTGAGAGCAAACTCATAACAGTGGTGGGAGAATGTGGACCTACAGTAAACCTGTATGATTTCTACTTTGCTTTTGTAGTATATAAGTTGTGGTATGAATGAATACAATTTTGTCATCATAAATAGCACATTTTTGGCACCTCCGGGGTTCACCAAAATGCTGAAATGGTCCAGGTGGAAATAGATTTTGACACTACGATACAAAATTTGTAGGCCTTTAAATACCTCAGATCCCACTTTATACACTTCAAGGGATGAGCAAAAGACAGGACCAGAAACATTATCTTAAAGTTTCACATACTTCAGCCACAATGTTGTATAAAGGTATAAAGACGTTACCAAAGATGATGAGTGGTTCCAGGTAACCGTGTAGAAGAAGTTATGATTGCTGGTGGAACAGATAATCTCTAGTCTCTCTCCAACCAGCCGAACATACTCTTTACTTTGCAGGGACACATAGGGTGGAGAACGGGCTCCTGGGAAAAATACAAATAGAAAAAAAAATGTTAACATCTATTCATATTGTAAAAGACTGTCCAATCAGAAAGACATAGAAGTGACGTTTTTTTTTTTGTAGTGATCTCAGTACTGTTACTTTTCACTGACATTGTCATTGTCAAGGGATGTACAAAAATACAACACGAAAAAAAAAATGCTACACAAACACTTACTTAAGGTGACTTGTAATTTAAAGGCTGAGGACACTTTCTCAGCTCCTCCTATCCTGGCACTGCATATATAGTGTGAACTAAACCAAAGCTGGAGGTTCCGAATCAGCATCCCCCTCTTGGGGTCAAAGGTTATGTTCATGTCGGGCGGTGGTAAAGAACCATTTTTCATGAGAAACTGGACATCAGTGGCTGCGGGGTCAGTAAGAAGGCATGGAATAATGGCATCCTCTCCTTCCTTCTTGATAATGTCAACATTCCATGGGGTTTCAAAGAGAAACTTTGAATCTGGAGATTATACAGGAAACAGCCAATTATAAACAAATACATTGGTACCTAGTACTCTTCTCAAGTCCAAACATATACGCTATACTCACTTCTTACGAATATGTGCACAGACGAGAAGTTGGAGGGATTTATGTCAATGTACACACATTTATAAGTGCCTGTGAATTTGTAGTCAGCTTTTTGCACTGTAAAGCTGCAGCTGTTCCGGTTACACATGAGGAATGATTTATGCTTATATAGCCGAGGTTCAATAGTCACCGGAGCATCACCCTCACAAGTCAGAACAAGACGAGAACCATCATCAATGACCACGCCAGATTCAACTGGATCTTTTCCATTTACCCTCATCCGAGGATGAGACCAAGCTGTCAATTGAAAGAACAAAAGAAATTATATGTAAACATTCTCTCATTAAGTCACTTCAGTAACCACTTTATCCTGATCAGGGTCATGATGGATTCAGGAACACAGGGCATTAATCAGGAATACACCCTGGAAGGGATGTCAGTCCATCACAGGCCGCCATTCACAGACACACTTTCACACATGCATTCACACACAGAAGAAATTTAGCAGAGTCCACCTACTCACATGTTTTCAGAGGTGGGGTTGAAGGGATTGAAGCAGAGACACAAAGCTATATATAGACGGTGCCTTCCAATAATATTGGCACCCTTGGTAAATATGAGCAAAGAAGGCTGTGAAAAATTGTCTGTATTGTTTAACTTTTTGATCTTTAGTTAAAAATTCACAAAAATACTGACATGGATATCAAACAATTGCAAACACAACACAGGTTTATAAAAATAAAAAAAAAATCTTGGTTAAATATAGGCATGCAGCAATTGGAAGAAGAAGAAGCCTTTGTCACATATAATTATTGCCACCCCTATGAATTCATATGAGAAAAATATATTTGAAGTTCGTTCCCATTGATATTTTACATTTTATACTATCCAAAGTCACCTACATCACCACAAGTTGTTTGGAAGGTTTTCAAGAAAAAAAGCCTCTACTCTCATCCAAAAACAAACTCAAATGTCTTAATGTTTACCAGACACTACTGGAACTTCAAATGCGATTAGGTTCTATATGAAACCAACATGGAGCTTTTTGGTAATAAACACATAAACACCAGAAGTGGTTTTGGTGCACACAGAGAGGTAGCCATATGGAAAAGTATCTCATGCAAACAGTTAAATATGATCGTGGCACTTTAATGTTTTGGGACTGTTTTTCTGCCAGAGGACTTGGACATTTTGTTAGGATACATGGCATCATGGACTACCAAATATCAACAGATATTAAAGTGGGATCTTCCAGCAAAACAATGATCCCAAACATACATCAAATTCAACACAAAAATGGTTTACTGACCACAAAATCAAGAATCTGCCATGGCCATCCCAGTCCCCTGACCTGAAACCCATAGAAAACCTGTGGGGTGAACTGAAGAGGAGAGTCCACCAGCGTGGACCTCAACATTTCAAGGATCTGAAGAGATTCTGTATGGAGGAATGGTCTCAGATCCCTTGCCATGTATTCTCTAACCTCATCAGCCATTATAGGAGAAGAATCAGAGCTGTTATCTTGGCAAAGGGAGGTAGCACAAAGTATTGACTAAAATCGCGCCAATAATTGTTGCACACATATATTTAACAAAGATTATTTTTGATAAGCATCTGTTGTGCTTTCAGTTGTTTGATGTCCATGAGAGCAGAGTATTTTTGTGAAATTTTTTGAACAAAAGATAAAAAAGGCTAAAATATATATATGTACAGTATTTTTTTTTCTTTCCTGGAGAAGTTAATGATCTTTCCCCATGGCCCAAAAGTAGCATATTGGAGTTGCTGGGATTTTAATTGTCAACCATTTAATCAATAGTCCAAAAGCGTGACCGCTGGGTGACCAGTACCTTGTCAAGGGTAGAGTATGACTACAGTGTCTACTATCTGATATCATCCATCAAGAATCACGTATATGGGGATTCAAAACCCAATTTAGGTTGACCACTTCCATTTTCATAATATAACTCCTGCCAGGTACATAAAGATAAAATATTCTATAACACATTCAGTAAGTGCACCAACAGTGTATTTGGCTGTACATTTATTACCCAGAGAGGGCAGTGTTTATTAGCACAGACCTAATAAAGATTGTCCAGAGCCATCAGGACAATAGCTGATTTGTAACAACAATAGTTAGCTAGAAACTCATAGTGGACAAATCACAGATGCTGTGATGCTGTGATCAGGCTATTCATTTTCTATGTATTTGGTCAGTGGAACAGTACATTCAGAAAACAGCCAAACAAAACAAGCATATTATTGACTTTTGGAAAACATGGTGTTGTGATACACCACGACGCTGTAACTAAAGCTCATGCTTCCGAATCCCACCACCTGCTGCACTACACACATCTGCTGAGGCATGATTCAGCTGACTGTACCACGATTTTTACTTGACAAATTAATTAGAGTGCACAAAATAAAATAAAAATATTCAGAATCAGGAAGTTGCTAGTATGTGGAAACACTGACAAAACTGAGCAAAATAAAGTCCAGTGAAAAAACCTTCAAGTAACTCTCATGCTTACTATACAGTCACTTTGAGGTTAAGTGGTTAAATGGTCAAAAGAGATTTATATAGAACTAGTCTGTATGAATACACTACACTAGCAACTAGCGTGTCATTCGTTATAACATAACGTTACCTACCACATTTTGGTTAGGTTTCGAAGCAACCAAAACGTGGGATATTTGCTCTTTTACATGGTCAGTGGCCTAGCTAATAAATGTATCAGTTTCCCACCACTGTCTTTGGTTCAATTACATTTTTATGACATGGCTGAAGTGACTGAAGAGAAATGAAAGTGATGTGTTAAACTTTCTGCAGAAGTGCTTGAGAGGACAGAAAGATTTTACACTGCATATTGCAGCATCAGGCAAAAACCCAACATCCTACTCCCTTGTCTCACTTCCCCCATCTCTCTCACTGTCTTTCTTACTTCACTTGGGGGCGAACATTCACTCATTCACTTGGGGTCGAGTTTCAAACTTCACTTGGGGACGAGTTAAAAAGATAGCTTTGTATATCTTTTGCAATGAAATAATTAGATAAAACTGAGCTAAAGCCTACCTGTAAATGATGAGTCACACACAATGATCTCTGTATAGTTTATTGGTCAAAAATTGATTTTATTCATTCATTCATCTTTACTGACCGCTTTGTCCTGATCAAGTTTGCAGAGGAGAGAAAGCCCGCTAATGTTGAATGCAAGGTGGGACAATTCCTCCTGGATGGGACACACTTTCACAATTCTGTTTAGGAACAATTTACCTCCACTCTCAGAAAGTATGTGCTAATATCCTACACACTTTTTGTGTTATTACTATTTCAACACATGTTGTGTTAATTTATCCATTAAATGTTTTAAATAAAAGAAAAAAAATAACACAACTGACCAACACAACATGTGTTAAATTATCGTCCAATCATGTTGCAGACTGCAGTGTCAACATCATCATCCAACTCGCCTCAAAGTGAATGTTTGTTGCTTTAAGCTTTGGGCTGTGACCCCAGTTGTGACCCCGCTACGGCTTCAACAGTGAATATCATGTCCTGCTTCCTCAGTGTTGGCCTTATACTGCTAGTGCCATGTGTTTATGTCGGCTGTGAAATATGGACTGAGGTTATTTTATAATTCTCTGGGTCTGAATCATTTCTCAGGCTCCAAGTTAGGGTTAGTTCACTGGATGCTGTCACCAATCAAAGTAGAGATGAGTGATGCTAACCCAGACTCTCACCTCATTTAATAACATTACTTTAGCATACAGCTCACAGTAATGTTAGACAATCCCATTACCTTTTTGAGAGTTAACAATAACCTAGCATTACAGCTATTCAGCATGATGTATTACAGATTGTGGGTTAATTTTAACTACATTTAGAAAGTGTTTTGGACGATGCAAGCTGTAGTAATTAGCATTAGGAGGATGGGTTAGAGCCATGTTTCTTCATGTACGCAGTGAATGAACAGGTGCAGACAGTCAGTGGCTAACAGAAATTAGCAAGCTCAGTAATGTCGAGGCCAAAAGTTCTCCACAAGGTTAACTTGACAAAAAGTGAGAATAGGGGTTACAGTAGGCTGTAATGCTTTTCATTACCTCTGTAATATTGGTTGACTTTTTCCAAAAATTGGTGGTGAGGTGCTAAAGGCTGGAAAATAAATATTTGCAAGTCAGCTAGATTTTCCTGGTGAGTCCACAGCGCCATTTTGTTCGTTAGGAGATTGGAGGTCACATTTCCAAAATTTCTCAGTTAAAGCCCAAAGGCATTTGTCCATATTTTGTATATTTGTCCAACATACTCTTTTGCAGCTAATCAAATGGAAGGGGGTGAGACTCTTGTCTTCCCAGATGGCAGGGAGATTTGTAAGACAAAGCATGAAATCCAATTCTGTCAAATAGTTTAATGATTTTAATAACTGTCACCTGAATTCCATGCAACTGTTTGTTTATTTTGAGAGCATTTTAGTAGAATTGTAGCATACAAACAAATTGCATTTTAGGATAATTGGGAAAATATGGAAAAACGTATAAACAACACAACTGTGTTATTTTGTTAACACATCTTTGTGTGGAACAGTACTAACACAGTATGTGTTAAATGTACCAACACTCTGATTGTGTTAAAAGGAACACAAAATGTGTTGTCCTTAGTTATACATGCAGTTGTGTTAAAAATGAACACATCTGTTTTAAAAGTGTACATGGATGATTTAGAGATTGGAGGGTATTCAAACAAAAACTGGACTATAGAATATAGACAATAACCCAAGCTCTGGATCGAACCTAGGTCATGGTAACACTCTTACATTGTATTTCTTTTCTTTTTTTCATTTCAGTTCAGTTTTGTGTTTCACAATTTCGAGTTTCACAAGGCAGCTTTTGATAGTTCAGGTGCAGATCCCCAATAAGCAAAGACAAACTACTTGAAAGGATATGAGGAATAGACTTGTGCACAACATCAGGCATTAAAGAAGACGTATGACATAGACATGCAAGTAGGAGGATGACACACAGGACAATTCGGTAAGATAAACCAGTAAATAAGACAGGCCAAAGGTTATACCAGGTAGTATAACAGGGCCATTGAAAAAATATATTGCATACATAATACAGTATATGTATATGTGAGAATATTTTGATGATATATTGCAATATAATCCATTTCAGTATGGGGATGCATTTATTTCCAGGTTCTAGTCTCTGTACTTTACCTTTCTATCTCTCAAAAACCAGAATGTATACATGTGGGGGTGGGGGACGACATTAAAATATAGCCTGAATGGTATGGACATATAAGGAAAGGCAATACAAGGCACTAAACATGAAACTGCCTGTGTGTATTCTCTGAAATTTGCACTGCACAATGTGATTTGCGAACACAAAAACACTCTGTATGTCATAAAAAAACCAGAAGTGAGATTTAGCATTGCACAAACTATGCAGTTTGATTCTGACCAGAAACCTCAAATCATCCAAGTAATTTGGACTCAGCAAGTTGTGTGGTGAGCTTCCTGGTATCTGTTATTATACTGAAAAGTAGTGTGAAAACAGATTTGTGGAAAAAAAAATCTAAATATTTATAATTTGTGACCAGTTTGTAATTTAGTGGCTACCATTGGCTACGATGATCATATGTTCACAATGTGATCACTGTAATCTCACACCACACTTAAAAACAATGATGAAATGTACTGAAATGGTCATAACCTGCTTAAAAAAAAACAAAAAACAGAACAAAACAAAACAAAAAACAGTAGAAGAATACAAGTAGTTTGTCAAATACACCAATATCACTCAAAATCAATCAAAATTGAATAAACTGAATAAAATTGTCCATTAGTTCCACACTCGTTGACGTAATCCTTTGGGACAGATTTTAGAGAAAATAATTCCATATATTGACCAAAAACAGAAAGAGATCCCAGTAATCTGGGATTAACAAAAATTCTTAAGGAATTCTGTGTAAATGAAAGCATCAGAAACTCTTACCTTGTACCTGACAGGACAGCAGTCCCACAATACAGGTGAAGAGAATCATCTCAGACCGCTGACGGCCAGAGGCCTGAATACACTATACGTCTCCTCTGTTGAGTGTCTGCCCTGGAAATAAGAAGTGACCATTCCATGAAGGCACTCCAAGATACTCCAAGCTTCCACTTCTTCATTTTACAGTGACATCCTAAAATATTATTGTACAATCAGACAGTTACAGTTCGACCTTAGAAATAACACGAAGTGCTTGAAGACGCGTGACAATCCACAAATACAGTTTCAGCCTTGATGTGAAGCAGCTATCTTAAATGTTACATTCCTATCAAAAGTGAGGAAAGCTAGACACAGCACAGATAATTACACTAAGGTTGTATAATATGACCAAGTGTTAAGAGTCCAAGTATAAGTGGCAGAGAGAAAAAAATGTGAAAAGTATGTCAAATGACTTGATGATACTTGGGTCACAGATGACCTGTCTGCCAGCTGTTTAGAAGCATAATAGCCTGCAGGTAAAAACTGTAAATAAATAAATAAATAAATAAATAAATAAATTGGCTTGTCTGTGGCTGGATGGCAATTCGGAGAATAAACGGTGTGCTGGGTCGGAGGTGATTTTGTGTGCTTTCCTCAGGCACTGTGACCAGTAAATGTCCTCTATGGCTTGCCACCTTTGATGAATTCTGCTGTTCTGGGCTTTATGTATGTGGGGAAAGCAACTGCTATACCTAACAGGGATGTGCCCAGTCAGGATGCTCTCTATGGTACAGTACATTTACATTTACATTTATTCATTTAGCAGACGCTTTTATCCAAAGCGACTTACAAATGAGACACACTCATACACCAATGGTAGCAGAGCTGCATGTAAGGTGCTAGCTTGCCATCGGGGGCAACTTAGGGTTTAGTGTCTTGCCCAAGGACACTTCGGCATGGGATCACCCGGGCCGGGATTCAAACGACCAACCCTACGATTAGTGGATTAGTGGACAACCCGCTCTACCGATTGAGCCACAGCCGCCCCGTAGTAGTAGTTGGTGAGGGTTTTAGGGTTCAGTCCAAACTCTTTCAGTTTCAGGAAGTAGAGCCTCTGTTGGGCAGAACTTATGATCGTCTTAGTGTGGAAGGACCAGGTAAGGTCGTTGGTAATGATGTTTTTGTGATGTTAAGAGAGCGAGATCATTGTCATAGAAGAATGGAAGGGAATCAATGTTTTTATAATACTGCATCAACCGTACCCAATACCTCTATTGTTTTACTGTACCCCCATTTTATTCATTAAAGTAAAATAAAAGAAATAATACAAAACAAATATCACGTAGGTCATGAGTTCAGATTAAATTTTAAAGTGCAAATTTGCTGCAATGCTGTAGGAATCCCCTCCTCTAAATTATTAAATATAATAAAATTATTTAAAAGAATAATAAACAAATGCACTTCTTTTGCATGAGGCTCAGACTTCTCTGTTGTTTCTTACGACTTCATTCAAAACCCAACCATATCACTTCCACTTGTTAGAATTTTTCTGAATGAGATATTTGTCTTATATGAAACTTCATACTGATATCCATTTTTACAGAAAATGCTTCATATAAATTCCTCAAAAATCCAAACCACCTTGCTTAATTCCTTCCCTGTAAAATATAGTAAGCAACCTGATTTAAGTTTCCTGTAATAATACTAGTTGTTCTGACTCATACAGAATAATTGTGCATAAGAATTCATTCACGAATATTTTTAATAAGGTGTGACCATGTACAGTATTAAAATACTAAGGTCACGAGTTAAGCTGCTCAACATCTATCTCATGGCCGCAAACTACTTATAAAAACTATTGTATTTTTGTACTAAATGACTGAGACAGAGAAATAAATTGAATTATATCAGTGTGGCCACAGAACCTGAACTTTACTTCAGCTCAAGCACACCTGGTGCAACTAATGAAGCCCTTGATTAGTTGCATCAGGTGTTCTTGAGACAACACATGTTTTGCATATTTGTGCTGTTGTGCGGGATATTATTCAGGGGGTTGAATCATTTTAAGACTGGAGAAATCATTATAAGTTGCATTTTCAGTTGAATTTGGGGAAACCATTTGAAGCATTTGTTGTGGTTTGTTTGCTTTTGTTTGGTTTGTTCATTGCAAACAGCTGAAAGTCTGTTAATTTTAACAATAAACCTGATTTGCAGTGGGACTTGAATAAGTTTCATTGCAACTGTATATTGCCGAAGGTATGTGTACACCTGACCATCGCACCCATTTGTGGTTCTTCCCCAAACTGTTCTCACAAAGATGGACGCAAACAATTGTATAGAATGTCTTTGTATGCTGTAGCATTAATCTTTCCCTTCACTGGAACTAAGAGGCCCAAACTTGTTCCAGCATGACAATGCCCCTTAGGTCCATGAAGACATTGTTTGCCAAGGTTGGTGTGGAAGATCTTAAGTGTTCTGCACAGAGCCCTGACCTCAACCCAACTGAACACCTTTGGGATGAACTGGAACGCCGACTGCAGATCAGATCTCCTCACCTAAAATCAGTACCTGACCTCACTAATGCTCGTATGATTGATTGATCACAAATCCCCACCGCCATGCTCCAAAATCTAGTGGAGTTTACTATAACTGCAAAGGGGATTAAATCTGGAATGGGATGTTCAAAAAACACATGTGGGTGTGATTGTCAGGTGTGCACAAACATTTGGCCATAATGCTCTCAGTCTGAGACCACAGTATATCAACTCGTGGTCTCAACATATTAATTTGTTGTCACAACCACCATGTCACCCCACTGCCTTTGTAATAACCAGTTGCTGTGTCTGCTTTGTATTTGTATGTCAGTTGCAGATTTTCTCCAGTGTTACAGGAAGCTCTGCTATGTGTCAGGAGTGTTGGAAGGTTCCTTCTATAGATCACTGAACTCCTGTTCTGCACTGGGTGCCTCCAACAACATTGTCTCTGCTTCAGACCCTACAGAGCTGCAGAAATGAAAAGCATACAAACAAACAAACATTTCTATTTTCCACATAGCTATAAAATTATATTTGTCATTACTCAAGTTTGGATATAATGGTCTTAAAATAATTTTAAGTCTATTACCAAAAACAAAAGAATACATATACAAGATGATGGACTTTTATAAACAGTCCTTCTGAAACTATGTGAGTGGAGGAGAATTTATATATGTTTTATAAATAATTTTGCTTGTGCTGTATGTTTTTTTCATGTAAAAAGTGCTTTTTCTGGAACCATGCCATGCACAACTTCTGACAGGGCCAATTTCGGGCTTGGGTATGCTTAATAACATTTGGGAATACTAAAGAATTCTTAAAATCACAATAATCTACATTCTTTTTTTCTTTCAGTTTTTGGGTTTTCACACGAAAACCAGAATCAAGCTCATGTGAGTAATTTATCCACAAGGGGAACTGGTGCATCATCTTTCCTGTGTCTTCTGCAGTTTAATCTTTCCTGTGTATTTTTGTTCGACAGGAAGCTGGTCCTACCTTTAAGAGCTTTCTGTTGGCATACTGATTTCCTGACACTTTTCCCCAGTCTTGGGGTCAGGGAATCATCCCTCAATCACCCTATAGGCAACGGTTAGGGGTGGAGGGTGGGTGAAAATGGTGGAATGGTATGTGCTGGAATGGAGAGGGCACCCTGGGCATAGCACGTACCATGGCCAGATGATCACGCTTCAGGATGCTCTCACTGAGATGGTTGTAACACTGAAGAGAGAGAGAAGTTCTTATGGGAGCCTTTCTAAATGGTCATGTCAGTGTTAAAAAAGATTTTATTGGGTTTTTGTGTTTCATATTGGCTACATTTTAAATCCAGATCATTCCACTCATCACCTTCATGGCATGCACAATTGTTGTATTAGAAAAGGGGGAAAAATTAATCTCTATAAGGCTGTTGCCTTTCAGGAGACTAATAGTCCCGATTTAGAGGAAGATTAGTCTACATCCGACATCTGATGAGTAATATGAGCATGGAAGTTTTGTGTATTGTTGTGAAATCTAAGGAAACAGAAAAAAAAGAGTTACAGAATACTTTTTATAGCGGTCTGTGAGCATGTTCCCCAACTTCTGCACCATATAGGAGAACTTTGGTCTCTTCTCAGACTTCTTTTCCCAGCACTTCCTCATTACACCATAACTGCAAGGAATAGAAATGTGTTTTCATGTGAAAAATTGAATATATGTCAGAAAAAACATTGTCAGGATTATTGTAAATGTTTCCTCAAAGGTGCATTATGTACCTTACATGACGTTTCTATATAGTTCTTTGTAAGTAAAGGTACAAAATACTGTATGTACACTCAGGTACAAATGGTTTGGATAGTTAAGGATTCTTAGCTTCCTAAAGGAGTACTACTTGGAAACCCTTTAGGTTTTCCAACAGAGTGAACAGGGTAAATTACCACACATGCAGTAAATAACATTTTTATTTAAATAGAATGAACAAATCAGATCAGACATACATTTCCTCTGAGAATGGTTTAGCCTCTCCTAAGATCTGGGTTCCTCCTGAAAGAATAGTTTTAGGAAAACTCATATTAATGGGATATTTTATTCAGTGGGTAATCTTTTACAAAATATTTTAGGTTTACAAAACATTGTATAACAGCCAAGCCTGACTTTTACAGTTAACGTGATTATTAACGAATGAGGGCCACCCAATGGTGAAATGATGTACTGCAATACAGTGGTGTGAAAAAGTGTTTGCCCCTTTCCTCATTTCCTGTTCCTTTGCATGTTTGTCACACTTAAGTGTTTCGGAACATCAAACCAAT
>JAFFST010048576.1:54842-65973 GCA_022414735.1 Noturus placidus
CAACATTCTGTGGACCGATGAGACAAAAGTGGAACTCTTTGGAAGATGTGTGTCCAAGTATATCTGGCGTAGAAGGAACACTGCATTTCATAAAAAGAACATTATACCAACAGTAAAATATGGTGGTGGTAGTGTGATGGTCTGGGGCTGTTTTGCTGCTTCAGGACCTGGAAGACTTGCCGTGATAAAAGGAACTATGAATTCTGCTGTCTACCAAGAGATCCTGAAGGAGAATGTCTGACCATCTGTTCGTGTACTCAAGCTGAAACGAACTTGGGTTCTGCAGCAGGACAATGATCCTAAACACACCAGCAAGTCCACCACCGAATGGCTGAAGAAAAACAAAATGAAGACTTTGGAGTGGCCTAGCCAAAGTCCTGACCTGAATCCTATTGAGATGTTGTGGTATGACCTTAAAAAGGCCGTTCATGCTCGAAAATCCTCTAATGTAAGTGAATTAGGACAATTCTGCAAAGATGATTGGGCCAAAATTCCTCCAGGACGCTGTAAAAGCCTCAGTGCACGTTATCGCAAATGCTTGGTTGCAGTTGTTGCTGCTAAGGGTGGCCCAACCAGTTATTAGGTTTAGGGGGCAATCACTTTTTCACACAGGGCCATGATGGTTTGGATTTTTTTTCACCTTTCATAATAAACACCTTCATTTACAAATTGCATTTTGTGTTTACTTGTGTTGTCCTTGACTATTGTTTAAATTGGTTTGATGTTCCGAAACACTTAAGTGTGACAAACATGCAAAGGAACAGGAAATGAGGAAGGGGGCAAACACTTTTTCACACCACTGTATATTGTGTATATCATATATGTAGTCACATATTTTACACATATTGTTTGATGAAATTCAGCAACTACCCTTAGACTTCCATTATAATTGATTTTAGGTAAATTGAGCTTGAAATAATTTAAGTTTTAAATAAATATTTCTTAGAGTGTTAAAATTCCCAAGGTAAAGAGTATCTGCAGTCAAGGCAGGAAGGATTCCGGAGGAGGCCATCCCAATTTCAACACATCATCCTATTGTAGTTCAGTGTTTCCCAACGACGGTTCAGCTAGCTAACTGAGTGAACCTCAATAAGGATTGTGCTAGTAGCACCATGGAGCAGTTATTTAATGTAGCTAAATGATCCACTGAATATAGAGAAATATGAGTATTCATGTGGAATTTTTTCCTATTGTCTATTGTGTTATGAGTGTTATAACTAGCAAAGTATGAAATGGCTTCAACACAGCTAACACAAATCAGTTAACTAGCATAAGCCATCTTGGCATGATTTCTCTCAGGATATGTACATCTTAAACACCTTTTGAATACAATTTAATGAGAAAAAGTTGAACAAATAATTCAATCACTTCAACCCAGTACCAATGAGGTAGTGAGCAGTTAGCAAGTTACAGTGGAGGAAAAAAGTATTTGATCCTCTGCTGATTTTGTACGTTTGCCCACTAGCAAAGAAATAATCAGTCTATAATTTTAATGGTAGGTTTATTTGAACAGTGAGAGACAGAATAACAACAAAAAAAAAAAATCCAGAAAACGCATATCAAAAATGTTATAAATTGATTTGCATTTTAATGAGGGAAATATGTATTTGAATAATAAGTATTATTTGAGACAATAGGGGGTAATCGTCCTATAAACCAATCGTCCTATAAACTCTGAGTAATCGTCCTATAAACCAACAGGATGTAGTTGAGAGAAGAAGTAGTTTGTCGGAACAACAACAGCAACGCTTACAAACATGGCGTCTCGTGTCGAGTTGCTGAATGCTGAAGAGAAATTGTTGTGGTCAATGTTTGTTTTCAGTAAACTTCACTAAAACCCCCAGTATGAAAAAAAGAGCAAGGAATCATATAGGACTAATATAAAACTCAGTAAACCTTGAGATTATCACTCGTCACATTACAACAAAATATAACTATAAATATGAGAACATGTATTAGACTAAATTGAATAAATTTTTTATTTATTCATTTACATTTATTTACATTTACATTTATTCATTTAGCAGACGCTTTTATCCAAAGCGACTTACAAATGAGACACACTCACACACCAATGGTAGCAGAGCTGCATGCAAGGTGCTAGCTTGCCATCGGGGGCAACTTAAGATTCAGTGTCTTGCCCAAGGACACTTCGGCATGGGATCACCCGGGCCGGGATTCGAACCACCAACCCTACGATTAGTGGACAACCCGCTCTACCGACTGAGCCACAGCCGCCCATTTCATTAAGATTTTTTTTTATTAAACATGGACTTTTGCTTTCATTAAATAGACTTATTATTTATTGTAAACTCAGTTTGTAGGCCAACATGTTAGCAATTACTGTAAGACAAACAAAATTGTGAGCTTCCTGCAAATGTCATTTCTCACATTTACAAAATCAGGTGGTTGTTCACCCATCAGTGTAAATGTATCTGTTTATAAAGACAAAACAATGAGGTTTAATCACTGTATGAAGGTGTAGTGTAGTGACTGTGTTTATTTCTGAACACACTGATGAATGAAAACATGGTTCACTCCCCACAATCTTTCAGCTTTGGCTTTATACTTTCAACAGAATGTACAAAGCAAATCAATATCACTATTTTTAAAAACCTTTCCATGAATTTTGTGCCATCTGGCTATCTCTATAGTCCCGCATGGATGGATCATAGAGATGCCTGTACAATCGTCTGTTGTCAATCGAAGTTGTTCATTTCCGGATCCGGTGTCCGTGCAATACCGTGCAAACCGACACGCTGAATGAGGCCTCGCGTACTCAACGCCCATTCCGCGATGATGTCTTTTCCCCGCGCGCTCCTTCGCACTATTACTCTGTCTAGCATTACTGTTTGTGTAGGGTGCCACGAATTTCTGAAAAATTTCAGAGTACCGTGACTGAAAAAAAGGTTGGGAAACGCTGGTATAGTTCATAAATCTATATATTTGTATCACTTTCCTTGCAAATAAAATCCAGTCCGTTTATGCATCATGTTAAAGGAAGGAAAATTTATTCAAGGAATAATAAAATCATGTGATTAGAAGCATAATAATCACTATAGTAAAATTATTGTTGTCATGGCTGCTGAATTAATGATTAAGTATGCAATAATGTCATAATAAACTGTAAGGGGACAGTTGGCTTGGTCTTGTGTCATCACTAGAGGGAGGCATAGATTAAACTGAAACATTGTCAGACCGACTCCTGCCACCAGAGGGAGCAGGAGAGCACAGTTTTAATTATAATCAGTGGCACTCAGACCCACTCGTGCCTGGAGGTATTAAGGAGAGTTTTTCACTAAGTCAGTCAGACTTTTGTAGCAAGTATATCAAACGTGGTGCATGCTGGTGTGTAGTTTTTACCTGATCATCTCTGGTAATCTTCTTGAGGACATTTTGGTCATTTCTCTGGTTTCTCTTACCTACTCTTGAGCTCCCTGAGTGTGTGTGTCTATACAAAAATATACATAATAAAATTCATTATTACTTTTGCTCAATTTATCCTCAGGTCTTTGACTTGATCTGCACATGGGTCTATTTCTATCTCTTTGGCTGGCTCACTGGCTTCTTGTCTCCAGTGTTAAATCCAGGCCCGTTACAGTGAGATCGAGACAAAGAGATGGATCCAGCAGAGCTTGAGCATCTAAAAACAGCTCGAATCAATAAGTGCACCAAATGGAATGGACGTGAGCAGGTCTTGCAGCAAAGTTTCCCATAACCCGAAAGCTTAGACCGTACATATGCTGGTAAGGCAGAACCTACTCAGCCAGTTGTGACCACTGCTGCAGAGCTGCCACTCCGCCAAAGAACCAAAACTGGATGATCAGCTCCTCATCTCCTCAGTATTCGGCAGGGCAATCATAGTGTCTCTGAATATCGAGATGAAATAAAAGGTGAACTTTTATAAGCTGACCCTGAGACTCAACAATCATCTACACGCGCATAAGGCCAGGGAAGCCAGACAGCTTCCTCAAGTGTTTACTCTTGTCTGGTGGGCCTTCTTAAAGGGACAGAGGTGTCTGTAAAGTGGGTGTGCAGGACACCACCTGCCAGGAACTGTCAGAAAAAGCCAAAGCTCACCCCAGGAGGGGGAACTGTGATGAGACCATTCATTCCTCCCTGGGGTCAATAGGAGGAATTTCTGGATTCAGCAGCTGCAGGAAATTTCATTGACTGACTTAGCAGTAGTATTAAAACTTCCACTTGATACCCAGAGTGTATCATGTCAGTCTTAGCCATAGATGCTTGGTTGGTCTGTTGGTAACTCACCAAACAGCTCTAGTTACTTTACACATAGATCAACACATGAAGTAGATATATCTGTAATTAATCCATGCTGCTAAGCTGTGACTCAGACATTCTGCAATTCGGCTCACTCCATTCCAATGTGTGCTTGATTACCAATATAATACTTAAAGAAACATAAAGAGGATTTTTTTTCTCTCCCTTATCTTTATTATATGTTTCCTTTACATATAGTTCATTTAGTACAATAAAGTACAATATACAAAATATTTATACAAAAATACACTTGTAAACATACATAATGTAAGGCTTTGGTACCATAGCATGTATAATATTTCCTCATAAAGTGTGATTTATCATGTGGCACTAAATAAGGCTTGGCTCATATACAAAAAAGGCTACAATAAAATCTAGAAAGGTCAAAATAAATCAAAGCACTATACTGTATGTGTGTTTTACAAAATGGATGGCTGCTGTAGTAGGTATATGGTGTGGGCCATCACTACTGTTTTGATGTTAATTTTTACTGTTTCTAGTAAAATGATGAAATTTCAGGTTTCTTAAAATGGGATTGGCCATTTATTGGAGTAAAAAGAGACTTCTACTAAAGGCTCAACACTGTGTTTCTATAATAACACGAATACATTAAAGACACAGAATCTCTTTTAGCAAAAATAAGTAACACAAAAGATAAAGTTTCACACAAAGAGTTGCCCTGCATCTAGTACCTTAACCTGTGCTGTTTCACTAGTGTTTCAGTCAGAAGGTTACAATGCTAAATGAAGGAAATCTTTCTTTTTATAATACTTCATCAACAGTATGTAATTTCTCTATTCATTTAATGTACCTTCATTTCACTCATAAAGGTGTAAAAAAATAAAAAATAAAACCAAAAGTAAAAAAAAATCATCTAGGTCATTTTCCAATACATTTTAAAGTGCAAATTTGCTACAAGGCTGTAATAATTTCTTCCCCTGAAATGTAAAATATAGGAAAATTATATATATATATATATATATATATATATATATATATATAACAACAACAAACATAATTTCATAGACATGTCCTCAAAAAATTGTCAGTTCTTGTTACTGTATGTAGCTGAACTACAACAAACAATTTACAAAATAACAGTCTTCAGTTCTAAAAGGGAAAAAAAGCACTTTCCAATGCCACTTACAGCATGCAATTTCAATACTGATGATGTATTGTTTGCAGATTCTCTAGACTTTTAAACACACTGTAGTATACCATTCTCCATTTCATATTCTTGGAAATAGTACAACCCGATTTTCTGCTCCTGTCAATAACTACTCACAACTAAACTCATGAGTGTCTCAATTGCAAGTTTTCAATATGGTCTGATGCTTGTAAAATTCACTTGACTCCATTGGAATAAAAAGTTATGATTAGATTCGTTCAAAAGGGCATTTTGATATCTCTCAAAAATGCACATTTTCCCCTTTATTTTAATGAAGACACAGTGCTCAAAGCAGCATTCACCAAAACATAAAAAATTAATTCACCAGAGCTGCTTTTGTCACAATGTCCTCTGACATGGCCATGTATCAGCTAATAGGAGAAAGTCTGGGGCAGGGTTCAGCTAATGTTGAGAAAGATGGAAGAAAAAAACAATACATTTTTAGCTCACCTTGAAGAGTTTTACAATCAAGCTTTAACAGCATATAAGGGCAGCTCATGCCAAGCCTAAACTTGGACCACTGTCAATGTGTGCACAGGTCTATATGTATTTTAGCACAAAATATGTACAGGTAAATGTTCACCTAAAAGTGATGACCAAACAAGTCAGTGTGAATTGAATGTCACCTTCATGTGTACAGTTTTATTTAATGAAAATGTATTTCTGTGCTGCGTTCTACTAACTATCCGACATTAGCTAAGGAGAAGAAAACTCTCCCTCAACTGCTAGTAGGAATTCCTATGAGTTTTTGAGCATACCTGTTGGAATGAATTCAGCCCAATGACTGTATATATGACTTTATTATGCATTATGCTGTTTTGAAGCCTAAATCGGGTTGAAATTGGTTGAAAGTGCATTCTTTTATGCTCCACACATTCTGTCAGTGGAAAAAGTACTGACTGGTTAACCTCACCAAGCTACTTCGAGTGTTCGCTATTGTCATCGAGTCACCAGGACTTGCTAGTTATAATATCAGTACAACAAGCTAGCGTAGACATCAGAATGAACAACGTACCAGAAAAACTGCAAAGTACTCCCCACTGAAGGTCTGTTAAATCCCAGCAGAACAAAACATGACTTTTATACAGAACTGTTAAGAGCTTCAAGTGCATGTTGGAAAGTGTGTGCATGTTCATGAGGCTCAACTGTGATGTCCAAAACTGCCATTCAGCTCATCAGCCAAATTTATTTACAGTAATCTAACTGCATGACAGTTGGGTTGTTTATCGTACTCTGGGGACCCCCACTGCAGGACCTTTTCCTTTGTTTTTAATCAGAGATGGGGAAATTCCGAGTTACAAATCAAATGCGGCATTAGAAACACTGATGTCTCCACTCTAATATCTACTCCTCAAAAATCAAATAAAACTTTCCCAACTCCTCCCTTGTAAGATATTATAAGAAATCTGATAGAAGTTAATTGTAGTAATGCTAACTGTTCTTACTTGTACAGAATAACTGTTTATAAGAATCTTTTTTTTTTTATTTATTAAGAAGGTTTAGCCAATAATTAATATATTGAGGCCACTGGTTAAGATTTATTATATGATTTGTGCCAACTATAGAATTTAGTGGCCACATGAACTTATGCATGAAGCTGACTGATAATATTGGACTTTATTTCAAGTTGGAATGACAGATAATGGAGTCACAGGTGCTGTAACATGGATATAGCATTAATTCACATTACATTAAAGCAAATAGGCTTTTTCACCAAATAATTAACTGGAGGCCACCTATTAAGTATGATGTTCCTGCAATATATTAAGTCATGGCTAATTTGTGGCCACAAAATATTTATGATGCAATCCATTGTGCTTGAAACTTGGAAAAATCCAACGTCAGACATGGAAAAGTGCAATGGAATGGTCATTCAATTGTGGAATTCCCTAAGTCAGGAACTCGGGCAACATCTACCTTGCCTGAGTTATCCGACGTAAACACCTGAAGTCACAACGATATGGCGGAGCACAGTCAACAATAAAAAGAATTCCTTTTGCATTATTTTCTACTTGAGAAAACTTGATCGTACTTGATAGCTTTTCTGTTGTAGAAATGTGTTTTAATAGCTTTCAGAGATTAGTTTAGCTTTTTTGCACAGAAATAATGAATGTAGCTCTTATTAATATGTTTATCAAATTCAGAGACTGGACATACATATATGAACTTGCTGTGGGCATTCATGTTTTTTTGAGTTGAAGTTCTGAGTACTGTGGATTGCAACACTAGTTTTTCATCCTGAAATATTAACTTATGGCCTCGATATATTAATTAGTGGTCTTAAATAACCACTGTGTCACCCCATAAGCTTTGTATTAACCAGATGCTGTGTCTGCATTTTTGTTTGAATGTCAGTCACAGATATTCTCCAGTGTAAGAGGAAGCAACATGGTGTTACAGGAAGCTCTCCTCTGCGTCAGGAGTGTTGGAGAGTTCCTTCAGTTGTTCATAACACTCCTGTTCTGCACTGGGAGCCTCCAATGATGCTGTCTCTGCCTCAGACTCTACAGAGCTGCAGAGATGGAAAAAAAAACCTCTTAAGATTCCAAAAGCACACTATACAGAGTATTTTATTTAAACTCTTGACAAAAGGACATTTCTGTACAAGATGTTGCATGAAATGCACTTTACATCAGATGTGATTTTTAAAGAGTAGGACTTCCGAAACTCTCAGATTGGAGGAGAATTAAGTTATGAAATTTGTGTTATTTCAAAGTCTAAAATAAACAACAATGTCCCAGGTCTATAATCACTCATGTGAGTAATTTCTTCACATTAGGAACTGGGTCATCATCTTTCCTGCACCTCAGTGGTATATATATGTATGCTGGACAAGAAGCTGGTCGTACCTTGAGGGGTTTTCTGTCAGCATACTGACTTCCTGGCACACTTCTTCAGGCTTGGGGTCAGGGATAGGGATGATGTAACCATTATAAGGTGCTGGTGCCATGTCGTGATCAGCCTCTAGGCAACGGTTAGCTGTGGAGGATGGAGGAAAAATGGTGGAAGGGGAAGAGGGAGGGAGTGTGCCTGGGAATGGAGATGGCACCCTGGGCTTGCTGCGTACCACGGCTGGATGATCACTCTTCTGAAAGCTCTCGCTTACCTGGGAGTATCGCTGGAGAGATAGAGAGAGAGAGATAGAGTCATTGTTGCCTTCCAGCAGTCGGACATCCTGGCTTTAGTCTACTTTCAACATCCGATGAGAAAAGTTAGCATGGGAGTTTTATGCATCCAAGGAAACAGGGAAAAAAGAGTGATGGAAACCTTTTTATAGCCTTCGGTAAGCATGTTCCCCATCTGCTCAACCAGATAGGAGAACTCCGGCCTCTTCTCAAACTTCTCTTCCCAGCACTTCCTCATCACCTCATAACTGCAAGGAATAGAAATGTGTTTGGACAGATCATGTAATGCATGTCAGAATAAAGCTACTTGTAAAGATACTTTATGGTTTCCCAATTAAATATCTATTATGTAAAAGTTGGGACAGTATGGAAAATGCTAATAAAAACAAAGGAGTGAATTTTAAATGCACTCTGACTTGTATTTAAACAAACAAACAAAAAAAAAAAACTCACAAAGACAAGGTATTTGATGCATAGTTTTTTGAAGGTAAATATTTATTTTGAATTTGATGCATGCAACTCATTCCAAAAAAAGTTGGGACAGGGCAATTTAGGACTAATAGTGATGCGACAAGTTGAAATAAGAAGGTGATGTGAAACAGGTGAGGTACTGTAATTGTCCAATCATAGTATATAAGAAGCCTCCGAAAGAGGGCCAGTCCTTCAAGAGCAAGGATGCGTCGAGAAGGGAGTGCAGGTGCTAGCATGGCCTGCCTGCAGTCCTGACCTGTCTCCAGTTGAGAATGTGTGCTGCATGACAAAGCGCAAAATAAGGTAACGAAGGCAATACAGTTGAGCAGCTGAAGAAATGCATAATGAAATGGGGAAAATTCCGTTTGCTAAACTTAACCAACTGGTGTCTTCACTCAGCGCCCAACCACTTAATACGTGTTATTAAAAGAAAAGATAATGTATACAGGGGTAAAGAGTCAACTGTCCCAACTTTTTTCGAGTGTGTTGTAGTCATCAGATTTAAAATGAGTGTATATTTTCAAAAATAAATTAAATTCACAAAGTAAAACATCAAATAGTGTCTTAATAATGTGTTTTCAATATAGTACAGGAGGAAGGAGTTTGTTTGTTTGTTTGTTTGTTTTGCATTTTCCATGCTCACCCAACTTTTTTGGAATTGGGGTTGTACTATACATTACAAAATATTTCTTTACAGTTATTTTCTCAAGGGTTCTTTGGATAGTTAAGGGTTCTTAGCTTCCTAAAGGAGTTGTACTTGGACAGCCATTTAGGCTTCCTTCAGTTTAACAAACCAAAGAACCCTTTAGAGTGCTGGATTTGACTTGAGTTTGGTACCTTTTTCTCTGAGCAAGTGCAGTTTATTTCAGAATTATATTAAACTACTGCACATAAAATAAATATTTATTTAAACAGAATGAAGAAACCAGATAAGACATACATGTCCTCTGCAGCGTGCATGGGTTTGGCCATCCGGTAGCCTCTCTTAAGAGCATTATAGAAGAGGTCATTCATAGGGAGATCTGGGTATGGGGTTCCTCCTGTAAGAACAGTTTTTAGTAAAAATCACATATTAATAAAATATTTTATTCAGTAGCGATTTTTTACAATTTATTTATCATAGTTGGACAGATGAGACAATAAAACAGCATTTTATTCGTATGCAGATTTAATTTTGATACAAATTATTAATCACTCACCCAGGGTGAAAATCTCCCACAGCAAAATACCATAAGACCAGACATCACTGAGTGTTGTATAGAGGTTGTGGAAGATGCTCTCTGGGGCCATCCACTTCAGTGGCAGGAATGTCTGCAGGACACACAAACACAACAATACTCAATGTGAATGTGAATGTGCATCCAGATTAGAGTACATGGTACACTAACTATATTCCTTAAGACGTTCCTGTGGAAGAATACTTTGACTCTAACACTTTGTAAATGAAAACAATCCTTTGGTAAATACAGCACATTTTAACAAGCTATTAAATATTAGACAGATTTTGTGGCATGTTAGTCATATAAGTCTCTGTGTAAGTTGTTACTATATACATAACAATGTATTTGAAAGAGCACATGAATATAAATGCTATTGTCAGAGCTGCTGTTATATAAAAAAAAAAATATTCAACACCTTTTGACCAATCAGTATTAAGAATTTAACAGCACTGGGGTATAATGTAAATTACTATTGAATGGTGAAGTGCAAGAAGCATTAATATTAATATGCGACATGGTTATTGCAGTTCATGCAGATTGCAAAATACAAATCCTCAGACTGCAGGAAGTCATAAGAAAACATTCAGTAGGTCAGGTGTTTTCTTTCAGCCGATCAATCTGAGAGTTCAGTTTTCAGGGCTGTACTCACGCTGCCTTTGGAGATGTAATTGTTGTCATGCATGATGTCTCTGGCCAGCCCAAAGTCACAAATTTTCACCAGTTTTCCCTCACATATTAAGACATTCCTAGCCGCCAGGTCCCGATGAACACACTGGAAGGCCCAGAGAGAAGAGATTTGTAGTGTATATAGATTTTGTTTAAATACAGACTATAATATTTATGACAATATATATATATATATATAT